>VOMN01055028.1:0-16121 GCA_014899125.1 Orchestia grillus
TTGTCATATATATAAGAATTACGTTCAAGATGTGAATACAATTTTTTGTGTGCAATTTTTTCAAATATCTTACTAAAAGTCGGAAAAACAGAGATTGGTCTATAGTTATTTATACACTGTTTGTCATCGTTTGTAAAAATTATGGTACAACTGGTTTTTAGGGTTAAATTTTAAGGAGATATTGCCTTAGAAATGTTTATATTCGGAAGGCGACTTTTTAACCAAGTTTTTATAACTTCCTCAAGAAGTACAGGAGAATGAATTCGACTCGAATTAAATTTTCATGACTTCAAAACTTAAGTTTTATGCATATGTATGTCAACTTCAATAATTTTCGGTTTAATAGTATTTATATTATTTTCTAATAGCTTCATTTTGATCATGAGGGAAAATATTCGGCTGTGAATTAATCTAACCCATAAATATCTCTACAGATCATCTGTTACTTAGTATCTGTTATAATAATCAAAAAGGACCAGCCATAATTTTTTTCAAAGCCAAGAATCTTTCGAGCAGCAGCCCTATACGTAGGTCAGTCTCTACCAACTCTTTATTTATTCTTTCAGTTTGAGAAAAAATGGGTCCATCCAATTCGAATTTATTGCGAGAATTCTATCGGAGCGTCAATCGTAGGTGTCTGAGCCCGAGCAGGACGGTCAGCAGGTGCGGAAAGAACGCTAGGAAGGGGGCTGGCATCCCGAGACCTCGACTGTACATAGAATCACAGCTTCCAAGGATGTTAGATTCAAACGCCCTTTTTAGGACTATTAAAAGGATTTGAACTTAGGACGGCTTAAAATTTAATAAAAACTACTGAGTTTCATGCAAGTTGGCAACATTTAACATTAAAACTAGGAAAACTCTTCCTCTGAGTCTTTAGGTGTTCAGGTCGCATGCAGCGTTGGGCTTGGCGAACGAAGAGTATGGAATGATGCCCGACCGGTCGACGAACAATTGTTCAAAAGTTTACGTACTTTGTTCATTACTTTGTTTAGCTCTCGTAATGACTTCATCAACAATTAGGTCGTCCTAGCAACTCTCGACGATTATTAATATCAGAGTAAATTTCCCATTGCAGTTATGGCTTTATGTATCCCGTTTTGTGTCTCACTCCATCTCATTAGCCTCCCTCGATCTTCATTTTCAGTATCCTCGTCTTTTTCGTTGCGCTCACAAATCCTCTCCTCACTCGAAAGTTACACTATGTAACAGGATTTTTGTTCTAAAAATTAAATCTCATTTTCAAACTCCTTACGTTGGAGAACTGTAAAGTCTGCGTAATTCTACAAAGCTTTGATTTTGTACTACACTTGTTGTATATTTACATCTGGTATTTTATTAAAGCAAGGTAAATTTAAAAATTCCTTGACCTGCCCATAAAAGTTTTGCTCTGGCTTCATGTTTTCATTTTTTAATTACGTTTATTGCTTAACCCAGGAACAACACGAGAATGTAACTTTGTTATTTTGCGTTGTTGTCCACCTATCGCCCTGTTTTTTATGTAATCTCTGTCTCCATATCGTGCGTCCATTGTTTTCACGAAGCTTCCCATTTCGGCTTGGATATTGAAGCCATACCCATAACGCCTCACATTTCGAGTACACGATACAAACATGTCAAGTCATGAATTTCACAAGGAAAGGTGCAGAACAATGTTGTCTTAGTTTCTTGTGAATTGAAGGTCAGATTCTTAGTGCTCCCTCAACAATGACTGTGACCTATACAGTGGCATTTGCCGAGACTTGTAGTCCTTAATTCGAGTGTATTTACTCTCTCTCTCTCTTCCCTCTCCTCTCACGTTTTCTCCCCTTTCCCTCAAGCTTTACATTGCTTTCGGGCTCTAACTTTTCCTCGGACTCGACATTTCCCCCGGGACCTCCATCTCGCCCGTGCTCGTCCTTTTCTGCTTCCCCTAGTCGAAGTTCCCTCCTCTTCCATTCTTGCTACGCAGAGCAATGAATCTCTGCTCTAAATCACCAAGAGTATTTTGATTCTCAACAGAGCACTCCCCAACTCGCTGTAGCATCAAGTCATCAACCGTTGCTCTAGGCAAGATACAGTACTCCTGCGTCGACCGACGAGAGCGTGATGCCAGAGTGCTCTCTGTGATCACTTCGTCTCGTCTATTGACCTCTGAGGCAATTTTAGGTTACTCTAGTCGAGCAGCATAATTTCAACAAACATATTTTTGTGGAGATATAGAGGTTTAAAAGCCTAACTTCAAGTAGATGTTGATCTCCATGGAGCAGACGTGTACGATCTGGTCTCTCCTGCACCCAGTCGTCGTCGCCGCCTTACAAAGACCTCTCAAGGCTACTCCCAAAATGAAAACTAATACTCGAGTGTAGCTGAAAAATCAAAAGTCGATTTATAATATATTTATTCGCAAGCAACAATTTTTTTATGAGAATTTATACGTCCTCTGCCTCAACTACGGCGGATGAACATGCAGTATCTTAACATACATCACTTTTATTTTATTCAGTATAGCTTGTACATTTCAATTTTGAACACAGTATATTCGTATCGAGATGTTCAAAAATAGAAGAACAAAACAAAGTAATGAAGAATGTAAAAAATAACCTTAGGTCCGTATATTCCGAATCTCTAATTAAATTAAAATTAGCGGCTTAATATCATCAAAAAAGTCAATGGTTAACTCGTAATAAAAGTATTCAATTTATCATGGAATCGAAACTATGATCCACAATTTAAATAAAAGTTGTAAGGATTAACTCGGCAGCGACTCGGGAAAATGTTCTACTCCGCAGAGCCCCCGCTCACTCCCCGCCTCCGTTTCGCGAGTACCTGCTTGGACTCTCGGTTGTACCTCAGAGTTATAAGGGCTGCCGAAAAATTATCCAAAGCGATGGAATAAACTTTGCCAATCTTACTCTCTGACGAGTAATACATGGCTCTGAAAACACGCAACATTGGAAGGTGATGCTGAGGACTTATGGTCACGTCTCCTACCGTCAGTCATGGTATTACACGTGAGATCTAATCCTTTATTGGTCCCTCCAAGGAGATCAAATGAATCAATGCAGTGTCCCGCAAGGGACCAGCATTGCACGTCAATTCCCCTTCAACAAATGCAGCGGTGCCACTTGCCTCTTTGCTACGCGATACAAACGCTTAGCTGATTTCATGTGAAGGCTCACCTCACTTTACAATATTTTGCCCCCGAGATTGCCTTTGATTTATCACTTATTTCAGGAACTTGATCCAATCGAACAGGAAGGTGCGCCTGAACTTACTTTAAATTTAATCTAGGATTTAGCGCTTTGCCTTTGACGTCAATTTCAAAGAAATATGAAGGTACAAAGTTCTGAGTCTGTTCAATGTGAAGAACTTGGGATGGAAGTCGCGGTAGTCAATGAACACAACTTTGTCTTGAGCTTGGGAACGTTGAAACTTATCATTGGTACATACTCGAAGCGTCATCTTCGAGGAATGCACGAAACCTTCCTTCACAACGCAAATGCCACTGCACTGTCATCGATCATAAGGTACATGTTAAATACGGACAATTAATTATCGTATATGATATCCTAGAGCTCAAAAATGAACACGTCAATGTTTGTCCTAAGCATTGAAAACAATTTATTCAATATTTAAAGAACACGAAATGAATCATTCAATTTTACCGTCATAACACTTCTTTGTGTCACCCTGCATTTGGTTTTGTGTTAATATCCGGCTAAACTTCCTCTGTCCCCATAACAGTTCGTGAATTGTGTCATGACAGCCTGGTTGACTCAGCGCGCTCAGCTTTGAAATTCGTACAGATCTGATCTCCAAAATTCTCTGAGATCTGAAGGAGGGGGAAGGGGGGCGGCTGTTGGAACGGTAGTACTTATGACCAACTTAAAGATCCGGAGTGGCATTTTTGCGGATTTTTGCCGTGATTCTTGAAAATTAATTAAAGGTCATTTTCCATCCCTTCAGAGGGATACGAACACAACCTAAATGCTAATACCTAGTTCAAATAAGACTCTAGCCCGTCTAGATCCGGTCAGACAATTTGCCAGGCTAACTTTGCTATGACGTATAAATTCCCTCTCAAAATTTTCCCCTACATCACTTCAACCCTGAAACTTTCTGGGGACGAGTAGATTAAACCCGATATGCCTAAAAAATAGAAGCCCATCAGTATGATCTGGGGCTGGACGCAAGAACTATGTACGACCAAGTATGTTCCCCTACTTCCTTCATAAGTATTAGAAAGAGTTTTGCGTAGTAAGAGAAGTTGATGTGCGAAAATGAGAAATCACCGTTACTTTTGCAGAGAGCGGAGGAGAACCATTGCTCGTACATCCATCACGTTGAGAGTTGTCATACATCGTGCTTGAAATAGAATTTAATTAAATGTTTATTGGCAAAGTTGCCCACTTCAATCCCCGTAATGGCGCATATGGACCTAACAATAGTGATTCTAAAGATGAATTGCTTTTGCAGGTTTGGTCGGCTGGACTCGCCTCTATGACGGTTGCGCGAGCGTCCAGCTGACACCGGCAGAGATGTAGCGCGGTACTTGGAATGAAGATTAAGTGAGCCACTTCAGCTAAATGAGGTTCGTTATCGTTTTCGTGCGCACTGTAGGATGTCAAAACACCTGCTAATGTCTGAAAAAATATCTCGTAGCGAAAACACGCAGAACACGTTAGGGGTACGACCATCAATTACACAACCATCAGTTACACAACCATCCATCAGTTGTACCAACATTTGTAACCCCACCCATTTGTTGCACCAATCATTAGTGACACTAACCATTAGTGACGTTAACCGTTAGTGGAACTCACCATTATTTACACGAACCTTTAGTTAAACCATCCCGTAACTATCGAGCTCGTATTCCAGAGCGCAAGCGCGCCGTGCGAGTGAGGGTGCAAGGGGCGTCAGAGCTCTCAATTAACGCTCCACCCACCCTGGGCCAGAAATGGTCCCATAACGTGAGGGAAAACCTGGGCTAAACTCGTGAGACAATGTTTGTTCAAATCGGGCGAATGGTTTTTTTTATCCAATGTTTTGGCCTTCGTGCTAGTGTGGTGAGAGGAGTTCAGTGAGAGTAATCGCGGTGTGTTCTTATCGTCCTTGTACATGAGTACTTCACAAGTTTAAGTGCTACTCTATTGTACTTTTCGCTTAGCCTAAAGAAATTGTGGAAATGGTGCCAGTGCGCGGTACATCGCTGCCTCAGATATTGCTTCATTTGTAGCTGCTTGTCTAACATTTTCTCATGCGGTAAAATAAACGTGTCTGTCCAATCATGTACGTAGCAGTAAGCTGCTTCACAAATTCAATTTTCTTAACGTTTTAAAGGTCCCGCGCATAGAACGCTAGATCGGTTCCAGCAAACAACCGCTGTACAATCGTCCCTCGCGCATAGCGGTTTCAGTTAGAACGAGCATAACAAATTCGGGAAAATACCTGTATCATATGATGCGACCATAAAATAAGAAGATGGAGCGTTTTTTTTTTTTGTTGGAACCGGTCTAGCACTAGGTGTGGGGGACGATTGTACACACATATCTATTTCACGTGCGCGAAATGCGATTGTTTTTTTTGTATTACTACGAAGATAAAAAATTGTAGAATAACTGAATTGTGGACTACTACTTACTTAACTAGCACTGTACTTGAAATATGCACTAAAAATCATGCACTCCGCAGCTGTCATTCCAGATATTCCATTTCCTGTGGATGTATTTACGCAAGGCCCTGAACAAAGCTCCAAGATTACGAAAGTATGCGGTCTGAAGAAGCCTCTGGATTCCCTGACGTATTCGTGCGCTTGACGACGCCTATACCGCCTGATCTCTCACGTGACCAGGTGCATCAACAGTTCTTTTTAGGCTCCAGCTTACGCACCAAGAGAAGAATGGCTGCCTTGGTCTTCCGCGGCGCCTCTATTGTAGCTCCAGACGCACGACCCAGCTGCGGTATGACAACGAGACGGCTTGGCTCCCGGCGATAAATGATTCCTACTGCAACTTTGTCAGTATTTATTAGCCTCTTAATACGTGCGTGAGCCCTCTTTTTGACAGAGTTGTATCCTACGTTTTTTGCTCACCTTTCTTCCTTCCTTTTTGAATAGAAAGTATCACGTACACAACACCTTCCAGCTACCTGACTCCCTCGCTGCAATTTTGACACATCCTCTGCTTGGAGCGTTCAGATGCGTGATATGCGTCAAAGGTGGGCTGGAGACCATTTTCATTGCCTTTACATATATAAGAAATTTGACTCACTTGATGAATAGATACAGCTTCTGAAATTTTTCCGCGTGGTGTAAAGTATATTGATTCTTTTTTGCCCTTTATTATGGCTTGCTATGGCGAGGTCTTGTCAGATGTGACCAATCCGCGCACATTTCATCTGGTGTAAAATATACCACGGAGAATCAAAAAGTTCGTGGAATTTTTTGTTTGCTGTAAAATTGTCAAGTTCAAGTATTTTAAAACATGTCATAACGCTGCACTGCGTGTTTCCCTTGCTTTTAGTTACTTGCAATCAGTTTGATGCAAGCCTCTGTATTAGTCAGACCTTCTAAAAAGAAGCTGCTGTTTCGACCATGGAAAAAATATAATTTGAGATACGATCGAATATCAAACTTTTAGTAAAACTCTCATTGAAAGGAACACAGATCAATGAGGCTTTGGCAAAAATTTATGGAACTCTTGCTCCAAAAAAATAGAGTCTACAAGTGGATTCAGGGATTCGAAGAAGGAAGAGACGACTTTGAAGACGACTCTCGCTCGGGAAGACCAGGAACTTCAAAAATGACGAGAACATCGAGGCAGCTAAAATTTAATTGAAAATTGCCAGGCCGGAGCAGACGAAAAGCAATTTCTGGCGAAAATGGTCACCGGCGATGAACTTAGATTTACCAATATAATCCTGAGTCTGAAAAACAGTCAGAGCAATGGTTCCCACGGGGATCTTCAGGACACATCAAGTGCAAATCTCAAAAGGAGGCCCCAAAAGTGGTGGCCACGGTTTTCTGAGATCCAGAGGGTGTGACACTAATAGATTTCATTGAAAATCAAAGAACAGCGACAGGAGTTTACTACGCTGAGGTTTTAAGCAAGCTAAAGGAAGCTTTGGTCAAAAAACGGAAGGGAAACTTCACGGTGGGTTCCTCTTTCATCATGACAATGTACCAGCACGTTCTTCGACGGTTACGCATGATGTCCTTCGAGAATTTCGATGGGAAGTGCTTCCTCACCCACCACATAGTCTCGATTTAGCTCCATTAGACTTTTTCCTTTTTTTAAATGTCAAAAAAATTATAAGAACCTATTGAAATGGTATAGAAGAAGCAAAACACTGTGTCACAACTTAGCTTCGAAAACGTCCCTCCAGAATTTTTCAAAGACGGTTTTCGCACCTGGAAACATCGACTTGAAAAGTGCATTGACCCGAATGGCAACTATGTTGAGAAATAAGCTCATGTATATACGTTGATTTTGTAAGGTAAATTTATTTCTTAACAATTGCGCGAACTTTTTGAATCACTCTCGTACATCGGGTATTTTATGAAGTTAACGGTCGCACGCTGAGGGGGGTTGTAACAGCGTTTTTTAAACATGCACTTGTTTACGCTGTAAATCTTTTCGCATCTCTTCATTGTATTCTCCAGAGATATTGACATGGCCGCAGAAGTTTCTTTAAAAATGATTGAAGATTTGTTGTGAGCTCGTTAATGCAAATCGTCGGAGTGTATCACAGAATTTTCACACTTTTCTCTTGTCGAGGACGCCGGGTGGAGCCATCGATCTCTTGCACGAGTGTGAGTCGTGCCAGAAAGTGTGACCACACCGCGTGTGTGATCGTGAAGTGTTTATTGAACATCGTGCACTTTTGTTTCAGTGTTTCTAAACAACAAAAATTCCCATGAACAACGTTAACATCCTGATAAACAACATTAACATTAACATGAAACGGCTTTCATTACTGTATTACTCGTGCGTAGTGAAAAAGAACCACTTTACTTTGCTCTTAATCGGCTTTGACTTTCAATTCTGCTAATCGAAGTGCCTCGTACCTGCCCTCAATTTCAACACATTTACATTTTTTCCTTTCCATCGAACCCACTAAATTCTTGAAAACAATTCCACAATCGAAAAGTAATTAGCGTTTTATGATTCGGTTGCGGAATCTCATCTCTTTGTCTCAGGGTGCCAATACGTTATACTTAACTGTGTTCAAAAGTAGGTTATCTCGTTTCACGTATTTTTCTGTTCCAGCCTAATTCATTAAAACATCAGAACACGAAAAGAAAGCGTACATCTCGGTATCAGCTTGCTGCCAAGATAAGTAAGCTGTCTTCCTTAGAGTGTTTTGCTTTAGGCTATTGCTCAGCTTGTAAAGTTTTCACAGATTTTTATCCTCTTTCTGGAACTACATGGAAAGTTATTTTTTATAACTACTGTTTCATATGCATATACTACCTCCCTTCATTTCTCAGCTCTTCTTGCTCCTTTCCCCTTTCCAAGATATCTTTAAAATTTTAGCAAAATATTTCGTACTTGTTCAGTTCGACGGTAGAAGAATTTCCTTCGGTATACATGCCTCACTGCACACACTCGTACACACGCACCGCCGCGACACTAGGTTGTCCACCGCAGCCATGGAGCAACTCTCACTGTCTCGCCCCGATATTCCGGAGGCTCAAAACGACTGGAATAGAGGCGCGTTTTTGGCAGCATCGGCTCACTTTTTTACCGTTCCGAGCACAGTGTCTCGCGGCTCTCAAAATTCGCACATTCAAGGCGAGTTTACTGTTGGGAAGCTGGCATTTTAGGTCGATTTTTTGCTAGCCAGAAAAACTCAGGATAGTGCGAAAGTCTGTACAGTTCGGTAACGTGCAACCGGTTCATATGCCAGCTCCGGGTTTTGATTGGGGCCTATTCCCACGCTGTCGCTTCTGTCAGTAATATTTTAACGATCGTGTGAAGTGTCCTCTACTCGAATTTCTTACTAAGTTCCCCCTGGCGATACCTCGTTCACCATGTAGCATAATTTAATCGTGCAGCTCTCAAACAAGCAGGTCGAACGCAGCTTCTACCAGCCAGCCTTGAGTTCATGACTTGCAGCACCCTCAGTTTCCCCCACAACGGTGCCATTATTCACGATTTTTCCTGACTTGATATGCGCTCAAAATTTCACGAAGCACAACACGTTACTTCGCATACTCTTACGTTGATTAATTTTATTAAGTGTGTCACATTATAAGGTTTTTTTCTCGTCATAACGATTTTATGTAGACTTCGCTTTGGCTCTGCACAAGATGGACATTTTAGTTTTGTAATTTCTGTGCTCGGTTTTTGAGTGCACTTTACACAAATCCAATATCATGACAATTTCATTGGTTCTACTTTTTTCTCTGCGCTTCTGGACAAAAGGAATTGTAGTCACTCGACTACTGAACATTGTTGATTTCAGTTTGGTATGAGTTCAGTCGAAATATTTTCTTGTATATGTTCAGGTGGATCTCTTTCATTTTGTTGTTGTCCAAGTCGATCTGTGTAGGTTTTATTTTCCCTACTTTATCCGTATTCGGAAGATTAAATTACTTGTGATCGAATTACCAAGCATGGACAATTTTTTTTATCCCTTCATTGAGTATTGTTTTAATCTCAATGTCATTTGAGGTCATTTCTTCAAATCATGAGAATATGCCTCGTCCTAAACCTCCCCGTGTGGTTTCTGGGCGACGACGATCTATAAATTTATCCGTTGTTGTTCCGACAACGTAGATTTGACCTCCTAAAAATATCGGTTTTCTCCTGTTTTTTTCAGTTCGCGATACGTCGTATGATTGGATTGCAGCTTCCATGTGCTGAAGGCATTGCGGTGTGTCGAGTGAAGGCATAGAGGCGGGGCGAACCTTTGTATGAAATCAGCAACTGGACATCGAGAGCAAGAAAACTGCGATGCCTTCCCTTTCGTGAGCAGGTAATGTTTATTCTCTTTTCAAACGACACTTCTCGCCAGCATTCGATAGTTATTTTATGTCCAGACGATAAATATATTTTTCGACAAGCAAGTCAGCAGTGGAGTCGGCCGAATGTAGAAAAGATTCGCTGTAAATCTAACAGAAAATATGCATTGCGAGTCCGTCGGTATACAAAAAGTAGGAGAAACTCCAAAGCACTTTCTGTATTGTGCTTTACCGTCTCCAAGTGCCGGACTTCTGCCCTGTAAGCCCCACTTGAAACCTCCACTGCTGGCAGTAGGACTAAATATTTTTACATGAGCCACTAATTCTTCTATGCAAATACCATCTCCCTTCAGAATGTAGGCGCTCGTAAGCGTTAAAAATACTGCAAATTATTTATGTAAATGCTCATTAAACCGTAGATGCTCTTGGAAAGATGCATTGCTCACCTATTAGCGAGCAAATGTGGATGCTTAAATGTTGACTTTCAAGAGGTGATCATAATGCTCCTTATCAGGTAGGGTATATTTGAATAATAGCTTACCCATTCAATTTTTGATCCGTGAATTATGTATTGCGCTTATGAAGATAAAGAGTTAATATTTGAGCACCTTCGTGTTTGAATTCGATTGAAGTTTGTTAATAGAATGGGTGCCTCCGTCAGTATAGACCATCATCATAGTATACGGCACACACATCATCATGATGGCCCTCGTGAAGTTCCAGAGCGACATTCAACATCGCTTGGTATTCGTAAACAGCGCTCGCTGGGACAAACTGCCATGCAAATACAAACATATCTGGCTGTGCCACTGCAGTTTCTCTCGAGTCATGAGGTTGTGAGTTTATTTTTTGGAAAGCAAGTCGGCCCATTAAGATGAGAACTGCCTCGAGTTGAACACGACCAGGATGTCTGCTGAAATATTATCTTAGTTACCCGTAGTCGCCAGTGCAATTGCAGGCTTTTGCTTGGATTATCCTGGAATCCTCGGGATAAAATAATGCCCGAGCTTTCTTTCGGTTGTGGCAGTGCTGGAACTGGTCAGCAGGAGATCTGCGGACTGCACAACTCGAGACGGCGCAATGGAAAAGTATGCGCTCGTACGTCGGTGAAACAAACTCCAAGTGCGTGCTGAATAGAATAGAAATACCCTGGATTGAATGATATAGTGAATTGCATTGAATTTTTTCATCTATACCGGGTGGAAAGAAATGGCTGTTTTATGAGAGAGGAATATTATTAGGCGAAGGAAGAAGCTTCTCGCTTTTTTGCCAACGCAGGACTTGTTACTTTGAAGAGTGCCAGCTTAACTTTTTACACAACCTCGGCATTTGTGGAAAAGCTTCAGTTTTGCTTTTAAGTATCGTACATTCGAGCTTCCCGCTGTGAGCTATGAGGTGCTCATGGCTATATCCCCTGCGCTGTAGGCTAACACGGAATCTTGAACGAAAAGTTGATATTGAGAGCTGGTTAGCGTGAATGTTAATAATGAAAGAATTATATAAAGTTTTTGAAAAATGAACACCACAACGAATAGTGTCCGTGCGATAATTAAAGGGTTGAGATTCTTGTGGATCCGTGAAATATACGCGGCTGGTTTTACATTAGCTTTGTCAGCCTCCGTGGCAGAGCATGTGTGTGTAACAAGGAGGTTCTTCTTAAAATAACCTCAAAACGATTAAATTAATTGTCTAGCTCACAAAATGTTAGGAAAGACCTTCTATTGAATTATGTTTGTTGGTTATGCCAATAACTGTAAATCTCTGCTTGCTAAAGCATGTCCCGCCACATTCTACAGAAAGGTACAAATCGATCATAGTTATGAAAAACGTTCAAGCTTATTCGCTCCTTGTCCGGATTTAATCCACTGCTTTTTGCTCATTCCAGTTCTCTAGACGGATCTAATCCACTTGCGGACAGGCCCTATCCAGAAGTTTCTGGTGTTTTGGGTGGAAAATCCCTCCTGATTGCACGATAATCAGGGCCCAGAGCTCTTAGCTTCCGGCCGTTGATTTTCATTCGCCGCAATTTGCTGGGCAAGGCGGAGACGCACGTGTCGACTGCAGCGTCGTGTTGCTCAATGACTTTCTGTAGCTGAAGGCCCTGTTAATTATATCTTGTTTTTAGTATTGCTTTGGCGTTGTGAGGGTCTTAAACATCGGGGAACTGGGTTAACCGTAAGATGAGGTCAATTTGGCGAATAATTTCCAAAGTTAGAGAGCCACTTGTCGAGGTTCGCCCATATAAAAAGCCAAGTATTACTGGTCGATTCATGAGTTTTACTCACTGCCTACGCCACTCTGTATTATTGGCACCGATGTCAACTATGGAAGTCAATTGTGATTCATTTCAGAGTGTTACGAACAGATATCTTTGCGAATGACTATGCTACTGCCCTTAGTTTGCATTAGTTAAATCTAATTCTTGTATATTTTCCCTCCTTCAGCTCTCTCAATAAGACTCAAAATTTCTCTTACTGTATAATTTTCATTTCTTCCAGGAGATATATCTTAATATTGTAAATACCTGTCGTTGATTGATATTTTGCTGATGGGATGATTGAACGTTGCCCTTTCCCCTCCCTGAAGCGAACTTAGAAAATTTTACACTCCAGGTGAGTTGGTGAAAAAATTTTAGCTTAGTTTATTTCGTGATTGAGGTAGCGAGTGACTGCGTTGTGCCTAACCTGCTCTAGTTCTTACTGGCCGCGGACCGGTCTCAGAATTCATGAGTAGCCGTTGAAAGTTTTCTGTTACAGTAGTCAGAAACCCTTAATATTCACTTCTAGTTTTCCTCTCTTGCAGTAGAGGCCGATCTTGTGCCGAGCGTGTTCAGTAGTGGAACTTCTCTTAATGTGCCACACAAATTTTTAATTTGTGCAATTTATTCGCTGCCACTGTTGAACCGTTTTCGCTGGTAACAGGGTATAATAAAAAATACATGCTCAATTTAAAACATTGTTTGACAAAAAAAATATATTTATCATACCTAATGAGTGATTCTACTGGGACAAGCTCAGCAAAGGACAATGTAAGCGCGTTGTCCTCGATCGAAATGATTCTTGCTTATGACTTTAATCCTACGAAGTACAAACTTGAGACGGCACGAACGTTTGAACGCACAACAGCACAGATGGAGCTATTTGCCTGCAGCCCTCAGCTTAGTTGCCTAGAAGAATGGTGGCGGTATCCGGGCATGGCGACTCGCGATAGATGCCGCAACATTTCTGGCGTGGCTCAGCGGACGAAGGTGCGTTACTCTCTCTCGCCATCGACAACATGTCGCAGTCCGTCTCCATTATGTAAATCCACACGAGAGCTTCTCAAGAAAACTCTCTCGAGACCATGGCGTCCAGGCAAGAATAGAAACGAAATAAATTTATATCACAGACGGTGTAATGGTTCTCTTATCGTTTATGTTTCGGGGCATGACTATAAATAAATTGTTTCGTAATCGTAGGAACTTTAAAGATGAATGTTCCTACATTTATGACGAAAGTAGAGGTAACAATTTTTTCCGATTTATATGTCTTATCCTATCGTGAAAATTATGGCTATTATAGTAAAGACTTTGACGGTTACTTGGTTATCAATATCGATGCCCCCTCAGGGGGCATAGGATAGGCCATAGGCAATAGAGGTAGGTTAGTTAGGTTTGCCTATCCTATGCTATGAGGACTAGCGCCCCCAGGGGAGTACTGCTAGGGTACCTCAGCTTTAGACAGGCCTTTGGGACTTCTGTCTTTCGTGCCCATTTTGCTTCCTTCCGTTTTCATTCCTTCTTCGCTATTTCTTATTTGTCTTTTCTTGCTCTTCCTTCTTAACTTGCTGTTTCTATGCGCAGGGGATCTTGTGTGGGAACACACCCTGTGCATAGAATCCCCGTTCTTCTAAGTCCATACTAAATGGTCCCTACTCTTTCGGTGCGAGATAGACTGAGTTACTGAAGCGCTGCTTTCACTACTACTACAACTACAATATCGATGCCACCTAAATAAAATAGAAGTTATCGTCATGCTATTATTTACAGAAAACTTTGTTTCGTACGAAGCGTCGTAAGTGGACGGGGCCTTCCTTTCGAATTGATGCCAAATCTACTCTAAATGTTTTCAGAAAATCGGTGTCTAAAATTATCGCAACTTTAAGATCTATAGAGCATACGTTAGAGAACCATTGTGTACTCGAAGATTCAACACTTAATTAAAAAATGAGTCTCGCATACGGTGGGAAAGTGACTTTTCAATAGAGCTTCCAAACGAGATGATTATCTATTCATTGCTTTTAGCGTGTAAATTAACTAGAACCATCTAGTTTTTTCATTCATTGTTTAAAGTAAATGCACATTCATGAAATTTCAAACATTGAACTGCGACAATTACGTGAACGCGACGAAAATTTATCCATGCACTAGAACGATGAACCGCAAGAAAACGAATTTTTATTTTACCTCATACTTTAATTTTATACATTTCGTAACATTAGATACCAATTTTATGGTCTGTCTTTTGAGGTGACTTTCGATTCTACCATCTATGACAAAGTATTCTACAAATTTGTACAATAATTTAAGCTTCGTCGATTATCCATCACATCGCAGTGGGCGAGGGCGATCCGCGGCCCAATGAGGAATCATAAAGGCATTAACGTGATTTGATTTTTAATTATGGTACTGTATTCTGACTTGAGTATTGCTGAGATACTTAGGCATGTCGTATTAAGTGTCCCGTGTGTTACTTACCTTCGGAATAAGTTATTTTTTTAATCTCTATTAGCACAATTGAGTTTGTCCAGTACAATTGTGAATTCGCATCACACCCTGAATATACGTTTCTCAAGAGTTAGAGGGTCTAGTCCATCGAAGTTCTAGCAGGCCACAACTCTAATTTAAATCATAAATGTATCATCCTGCATAATTCGTAACAGGTTTGACCTTTTGTTAGTATTTTGCTGCCTATCTTATGTATAAGAGAATCAAAGTTGCAATGGTTCGTCAACTGTAATTTTGGAGTTTTAAACGGTACGTGCTGAGCATTACAGACGATTTTGGTTAATATTTCTCTTTTTGTGCTAAGCACCAAATTAAGAATCACAATTAGAGGTTTTAATGCCACTCCCTCCCAAACGTAATTTTAAGGTGCAGACTGATCACAATTAGAAGTTAATTAAGGGTGTACTCTTACCGTTGAAAATTCGATTATTCTATGTTCTGTATGTGACTGATTTTAAAATAAAGATTTCTCTTCCTTTCTTAGCCTAAGCAACCGGAGGAAGTGACAAAAAAGAAACATCGTTTATTCCGATATCACTCGCATAAAGAGCATGGTAGATTGGGTTTTCAATCAGCAAAATTACAACCTTATATTGAAATGTGAAAGTCAAGTGGCACTTCTGATTGTGATCAGTAATTACGTCCTTAAAATTGCGGGTGGAAGTCGCGTTGAAAATTACAGCCTTAAAATTAAAATGTGGAAGTCGCAAGAACATGCGGCTAAACATGTTACTTGATACATAGAATGAAATATTATTGGTTTAAAGTACATAGAGCAGGGTTGTGTTTAAACAACAATTGTTGCCCATATCGTGATCGATGCGAGGTGCTACGAACATTGCTACACCTTAATACTGGTACTTTTGAAACGAATTATTGTAAAATATCGAGTAGCAGCTTATGGCGAGTATGAACAAAAAAGTCTGCGTTTTACGAGGCCATACGCAATTAGGAATCGATATTTTTGAAGTAGAGATGTATCATAACAAATCTACATTCATACTTTTGCACTCCGTTAACTAGCATTGCCACCATAGCTCCGCACTCGCGTTGTGAAAGCCGGTGTCAATTACCGTTGAGAACATTCACAAGAAAATAAAACTTTTATTCTATGTAAGACAGCGGTTTCAAGCAGTTTCTAGAAATCTTATTTACAATCATAACACAAATATCTTAAGGTGAACGACGCTAAAATAAATTTCGAGTCTCGATTCGGAAAAAGTGAACATGAATATTGGGCCTTACATTCAGAAATTCATCGGTGTATAACCAACGGTCGTAATGTATATTTTTTGTTCATTTAATTTTTAATTGTTTCAGCTTATTAACTCAAATGTTCGATGAACTCTTTCATAAGATAAGGAAGAAAGAAGAAAGGAAGAAAATCGTTTATTTCGAAAATAGGTC
>VOMN01055031.1:0-41049 GCA_014899125.1 Orchestia grillus
TATAGGCTTTCAAAAAAGGGGTACATTTTTTTGGAACACTCTGTATAGAGACTATTTGATACTGTAAACAGACACATTCGAATGCGTGTTTTATTTTTTCGTTGGTTAACCCTTGAAGTGATTATATTTTCGGCATTGGGCTTCAAGCACAAGCTTCTTGTATTGATGAATCTTCCCCTTACAATTCTGTTGGTACAAGTTACTCAGTTCAGAGGATCAGGCTGACGTTAAATTCAACATTTTAAATCGATGCCGTCAGGCTTTGCAGTTTGAGCTAACTTACTCCTGCAGATTCCACGGCTCCCTTTTTAAAGTAATAAAACATCGTGCTCAAGGAAAGGTAATAAAATTTTCTTTGTTACATGCGTGTCATAAAATCTTAGTTCGTTTTCAAGGCTAGTGTCATTTTCCGGCTGATTTTCTTGGCATAAGAGTTGATTAAACAATTTATGCATGTATACTTTTTAGATTGCTTCGTGAAAATTAGGAGCTCGTATTTTAATGTACAGTTCCTGATTATCTGAGGTTGCCGCAACTTCCAGGCGAATGCTAGAGTTTTTTATATTGAGAAATATTTTCCAATACCATAAAATGCTGCGTATTACGTCCTCATCTACGCTAAACTCGTGTTAGGAAATAACTGACCATCGGGTAAAAATTTAGTAACCCTTACTTCTGAAAACATTTTATGTGTGAAGTCAGGCATGACCTTCGACTTCATTTCCTCCTTTGCCTAGTTATTTTCATGAGCAACGATTGATTTTCATACGTTACTTTGCGCTACAATTTTGCAGAAGTTTTTATATACTTCTTGGTTGTGCAGATTTTCCCCGTTGGTGCACGAAACTTGTTTCTTGCGCGGCGGAAATTTACGGCATTTTTTAAGGTAATTACTTTTTGTTCCACAGGCAGGTGGTGAGCATCCCCATCCTGGAGGAGGACAGCTACGAGAAGAATGTGGTATTCTACCTCGACATCGGAGAGCCCCAGTCCCTCGGAGGTACGGTGGGAGCTGTGGGGATTGGGATTAGGAGTATAGGCGAGTTGGCAAATATGTGAGGAAAGAAAAATATTGGGGGCCTTAGGATGCACATATTGGCTTAAACGTGTGACTGGCAGGAATCAAGGAAGGAAATAAGGGGGGAAATTCAGAGTATTTTATTAGCAGCTAAGAAAAGATGGGGAAGAAGATAAATGCAAAATTAAACAGCACTGATGGGAAGTAAACGGATGGAATTTTGGAGGTCGAGAATGAAATCATGCTGTGCAAGATTTTGGGTAAATTCTCAGCTAAATTTTTTGTGTAGGCCGTGCAAGCGAAGGTTGACGGAGTTGACTTTGCATTGGAAAATCTATGACGGAAATCTAAGTACACAAAAAGTCGAGTGTTAGCGGTAAAGTAAAATATAGGGCCCATTAATGTGTGATAGCGAACTTGTAAGGTAACAAATGGAAAGGAAAGGAATTAGATTTACCTTTTTTCTTTCGTTCTATTCTGATCATGCCTACGAACACTCATGCTCGTGAGAATATCAGGGGGAAAATCTTTTGTTCCATCGAGAAAGTCAGATGTTGTTTTAGCAAATGATATATTTTCATGACACAGTCTATACAGAGTATCTATGTGTCATAGTTATCTTAATCTAATAATTAAGTCATCCTGAAAATTTCGCACTTTAACGATGTATCCATTCCTATTTTGTTAAAATTAGTGTACAGAATGTGCTTTATTCCCAAATACTTTTCGTGTATGTGGCTTATGAGGATACATGTCTCAAATATTGTGATAACTTTAAGTTATGTGTTATTTGTATTATTTGTGATAAAATTCAAAATTAGGTCTATTGAACATTCCTTCTCATAAACAAAACGAATTTCAACCTGAATGCGCTTAAAATCATTTATGATTGAAGACCGTACAAAGTGTTAACATCAGATCATATTTTTTTATTTTCGGGAACAGAATGTTTCATGATATCGGAGAACTGCAAAAGTGCAGCAAAAAAGAATAACACACGAATTAATCATGATCAGGAGAGTGTAGTATATATGAACGATACCAAGGCTCATCATGTGTAAATGTACGTAACATGAATTTCTGACCCTGCTCTGGTAGCATCTCTCTTTAGTTTCAGCGCCCCTGTCGAGGTCATCTGTCATTCGTAGCTGATTGCATTTTCGTTCTGCCAAAAAAGTATTTTTAAAAGAGGTGTTTCCAGCCGTACGTTGATGAGCATAGCTTGCGTCGGGCTATGGGGACATTAAGCTTAAAACCTGTCCCGAGAAACTCGGATGATGCTCCGAAGTGCGCGAGCTCGAGTTAGTGGCTCGTACCTAACAATGATTATTTATTATAGAATTTTCTGCAATAAAACTTGGGTGTCCGGTGAAATGGACGAACAATCCAAAACATTCAACAATCATATACACAGTCAAAACTCGCGTTCCACAGGCTTGCGTAATAATAGTGAGATATATTTTGTTGACTAAACTCGTGAAACATGTCTTATATGAAAAATCTCACGCATGCAAAAATTCGTGAAAGTTAATGAATTATGCTATATTCCAAATGAAAAATGTGAACGTAAAATTAAAAAAGGAAATTTTTGGTTTACATATATAATATACGATTAAGCTTCTGTCGTTATAGATAATTTAAAAAAACAGCAAAAGCTAATAAAATGAGTAGTATCTCCTTTAGCCGGGAATTTTCTGAAGGTAGCTACTTTCCGCTGCGTCATAAGGGCGCTCTTTCCGAGTCATGCATGTTCAAGTTTTCATGAAGCGCCCACTGAAAGGCGCCTCGTACAGCGCTGTAGCCAGGCTTCAATAGTGTTTTAACTTTCGCGGTTTCTCAGCTAACATTGAATTTTTATGCTCCGTAATGGTTCCTTATTTGTCAATTTAAATTTTGAAACGATTGAAAAGAAAAAATAACTTTATTCACAAAATCAAATGTTGATCTCCTGTGAAAACAATGAATTTTTATTTTTTAGCCATTAATGGGTGAAAATTCTGCGAAGTGTGTTTTTGATTTCAGTTTGGGCTCATTATCATACGAATATTATTCGGATTACATGGTCTTATCTTCACTCACTGTTAAAGCATTTCTCCGTAAATTCACGAATTTCAACAAGTGTACTAGCAGACCTCGAGTACAAAAATACGACATTCAATAGCGCTAGGGATGTTTACTGCCTGTAGTTAAATGTTATTCATTATTGCTGCAGCATTTTAGCCAGGCTGGAGTTTAAATCGATGTTCTGTACAAGTATTTCTAGCCACGCTAAGAAAACGGCGCAGCAAGACGCACATGTGTGCCCCACATCTGTGCAGGTTCCTTCCTATGAGTCCGCCAGAACAGGCAGGTCGAAGAGCCTTTTAAAAATAAAATTACCGAGAAAATTTTCAGATTTTACTTTGACAGCACTCTTATTATAATGAGATGAAAAGGAGTACAAAAGTGCATGGCTGTGCGCACACCGCTCACTGCCGCACAGAAATGGCAAAAAAATTGGGCTGGAAGCCGTAGTTGAGCTGTGAGTAGAGTCACAGTATAAAAAGCTTTTCAGTTTTCAGACTGGCAATGTGCTCAAAATATCGGTGAATATTTCATGAAGATGGAAGTCTGGGATCTTTCAAACCCAAACTAATTCAAATTAGTGAATATTTCACCTTGAAATTTTCAATATTTGGTGAGAACATCACCGAACATATGAGACATGGTAGAACATCTCATATAAGATGGTAGAACATCTCATATAAGATGGTAGAACATCTTATGTGAACATTTGGTAGAACACCTTATGTGAGACATGTTATACTTGTACAACACTTCGCTGCAATCTTATCTGGTTGAGAGCTATCAGGAAAGAAATTGACGATTTTTCACAACTTTAAGTTCAAAACTAACAGAGATCAAGCGTAAATATGCTTGTGCTTAGTGTAGCTTTCGGTAAAAAGTACATTGCAAATGTCCTCTTAAATGGCAGCAGTGCCTTTAGATACAATCCATGTCATTTTCTGTCAATCATGTCCCTTGAATTTTTTTTGTTCACGTTTGACCACTTAGTCGTATCAGAAAACTCATGAGGCCAGCTTTTTCGCATCAACTTTTTAATGCAATATTTTCCTGAGAGAATAATCATATTTTCTTTTAACAATCGTCAACTTTCAACTTTTTTGGCTCCCAAGCTTAGAGTATAAACACTTTTGGCATACGTAGCTGTATTTACTGAATCATTTATATATGTAATGTATTTAATGTAATTTAAAATATCATACCCGTTGAATCAAGCCTTAAAACTGTACCATTATGTTTTAATGAATATTCGCATTTTGAAATCGATTGAACTTAATGTTTTTTTTTCAATGTTTCCCACGAATTCTTCTGCCTCGGCATCGGTTGTTCTGCTCTTCTACTACTACTCCTGTTCTTCTTGCTGTTCTCTCGTTGTTCTTGTTGATCGTCTTGACCAATGCGGTTAATGTAAGTGGACTGGCGGTTCCTTCTGCACCCTTGCTTGAGTAGGCACCCCTGCCCTCAGTGTTGGTTGCTCTGCAGCGCGGTGTAACGCAGGGAAAGTGCTGTAGTCTTGAAATCGTAAGAGCTTTCAGTAAAATGTGGGCGAAATTAGCATTATGTTTGTGTTTCCATCACACAATGCAACGAACCCATTTGACATTTTAAGCCAGAGTGTTAAGTCGTAAAATCATCCTCGTCATTGAGTGCGTCATTTATTTAACTGTTGCTTCAATATCCATTCAATGATGTAAGGGTAGTAGACTAAATTCAAGTGTGGTAGATTTTTGAACAGTTTTGTTAAAACTTTCCAACAAAGTTTCTAGACAAACTCACATAACTGCAAATCAATCATTTTACCTTGAACAAAGTTCCTGCTTATTTCGCCTACCTGAGTCTACGGCTTTTATTTTAAGCCAATTTTAAAAATAATTTTCTGATATAGATTCGAAATAGTTCCCAGCGTTTAGCTTCTGCTCCTCATCCTCCCCCGCGAGTTATAAATTTGATCGTTGGATTTAACTGTTTTCCCCAAAACAGCTTAAGATTTTTGGTGTTGACCCTTTACAAGTACGAGTATGATACTTTTTGGAAATTTATCTTTAACTTCAACGTTCCTGAGACATGAACAAACGTAGCTTTGATCCCGTCCTCGTGACGGTTTACTCTGCTGATAACATTTTACGATTGTTAACAAGTGTTTCCATTTGAATCATAGGATGAATCTCGCTCTCAGGATTGGGAGAAACAAAAATGCGATGTCGAAATAATCCATGATGGGGAGGGTGCATCTTGGTTTTTCCGGCGAGACACATTCGATGAAAATCTCTTTTTTGTCTATTCCGCCGCAGCCCTAAAGTCAGTTTTTTAACAGCAGAAGGCTTCTCAAATAAACACTTTAACTACAGCTGTCGTTAAAATAATAATTTTTTTTAAGCAAAAAGGAATGGCAATAAGTGCTATTCTATTACTAATGAAGGCAATGGAGTTCAATATTCATACGACCAACAATGTTAGAAAAGAGAAATAAAGTAACTCCAGACTATTCATCATTTGTATCGAAATTTGTTGGAGACGATTTCAATCTTCTGCGATTTTTTTAAAAATTCGTAAATTGGTCGATGAATTTTTTGGCGTTTCTAATCTGACGAAATCCATAGGCTTTTTTTTCATTCTTCATTATGAATGGTGAAATCTATTAGTAGAAAATGTTGATCTCATTCGAAACCACCAATAATAATTAGCATTAGAATTCCTAAGAAACTCTTGAATTGATTACAAAACATTTAAAATTTGCTATCACAGAATTTAGTGCATTGAATCAAAATAATTCATACATAACTGTTGTGAACTAATTCTAAGAACATATTTATTGTCCATATCAATTGATGATCTGTCAATCTACATACATTATTGAAAACTAATGAAAAATATCACTTGGATGAATTTTGGTATGCAAGTGATTTTAAAATGTTAGGAAAATGCTTACTATTTTCATACAGTCCGCTAGTGTAAAACGTTTACGTAAACTACTCAACCAGAAGCTTACAATTATGTACCAATATAATGCTTCGAAAACATGCATGCTAATTTAAATGCTATTTATATGCAAAAACAAACTGTTTGAAAAGAACGACCTTAACTGCACGGCGTTGTAACAGATGGAAGACAGATAGCGCAGGTACGAAATTGCTGGTATAACTTCATAACCAGCTGTTGAGGGTCCTGAGAATGGTGCAAACAGCACTTCTAAACATCGATCGCATAATTTGAAACCGATTTTACCTAACTTAGCCTCGCTTACTACGGAAACAGTTTTCCACTATTTGTTTTCCAAATACATTTTAAAAACAATTTCCCAATTAGAAATTTTACTCGTATCTTAGATATTTCACCTTATCACAATATTCGTCAAATCTGTTGAGAGACACTTAGACTTAGATGACCTACCAAGACTGGGAAGCTGTTGCATTGAGTCACCATAAGAGCAGAAAAGAAGGATTTTCTTCGATATCCTCTTCCAGAGCGCAAACTGTAAATTTACGCGCCAACGAGCTATTCTTACACACTTGTGTGTCTTACCATTAGGTTGCGCAGCAGACCTAGCTTTGACTGAGTTGTGCCCCACTGCACATGAGAACGCAGGGCTACTGTGGTGTCCTACCCTCAAATGAAGTGCTGTGCTTGGTGTTGAGCTCTGTAGAACGAAATGTAGTGCGAAAGTCGTTTAGCCTAGTGTTTTAATACCTATGTATGATTTGGTTTATGATTTAATTATCCGTACACCTGTGGGTGGAGAAGAAAGCTAAAGTACTGGTAAATACAACAAATTTGATTTGCAATATAGTTTATGGTAGATATTTATAGTCGACCGCAACATTGTCGATAGATAGTGAATGCAATAACTATCGTTGGCTTGTTTGCTGCTATGCATGTTGCTTCACTGCTTTGAAATGCATCTTGTTTGCAGCGATGGAACATTACTTTAACGATATACTCAACATTCCATTTTAAAATCTTGAGCGTATTAGTTGTTTTTTCTCAACTGTTATGAAACATCGCTATAACAGATTGGCAAAAACAACACCTGAGCAGTTTTAACAATCGTACATCGGAATCTTTTTCGGTAGATAGAAAACATCATTAAAAAGTATGCGTAGGTTTTCAGTAGAGCAATAAAGTATTCCAGACATCAAGATGGCAATTTTATTCTTTGCTCACATGTATCTGCCATCAATGGAAAAATTCAAGGTCTGTTCTAAGAATCATAGTGCTCAGTCAATCTCTGCGTACGTGTACCTCCATGAATAATTCACTTCTACGAGTCACTCTTGCCATTTATGACTCACGTCTGCTACAAAAAGTGAAAATCCGGACGAAACTTATACTTGTAACTCTTCCTTATAATCAAAAAAGTCTTCAAAGATTTAAATTGCAACACTAGTTCTCTGAGTTTTTTACGAAATGTCTATATATTTCATAGGTACGTTGCTTTTTCTATAGGCTTCTGCCTATGAGACAATTTTGAATTCTACTCGAGTTTACGCAAAGAAAGGAATTCTTTCAAAGACCTAAGCCTTTCTAAACGAACTCTTTGAAATTTCCTCTTCTACTGACGGTACAGAATTTCTCTTCAAATAGAGCGCAGAAACTCAATAATTTTTACGTTTTAAAATTTTCTCGAAACAAAAGATAACAGTAAAACATAATGTTTCCTACCTCGCAAACACGATAAGTTGTCGAACACTCTGCAACTCTCAATTTAATTTCCCTGAAAGTATAAGCTATTTGCCCTTCCTTCACTTGAGCTCACTGCAAACAACGGATGAGAACAAGAGGCAGCGTGTGTTAGCGTAGTCGCACCTAGAATTTATGATAAAAATTACTATGTGTTTTTCAAAAGTAGCTCAAAAGATATTATGGTATTGGCTTCAGTTTCTTTGAACTCATCCCTTTATTTGCACGGCAAGAGAGGTTCTCTCAACACCGGCTGATCGACTAAACAACTACGATGGAAGATATTTCTTATTCCGTTGGTAGTGAATCAAATCGAAAAAGTAGAAAAACGCCAACAATTAACTTGGGGCCTAGCGTAAAGATGTTAATATACATGATACGATTACTGTCTAATAATAAACAAGAAAATATCAAATATTCGATTACCTTGAAGGGAATTCTGCAAGTTAACACCTGCTAGTTCGATTTCCACGTCCCCAATAAATTTTTAAAAAATGTTTAATTCAACAATAACTTGGAGAATAATACCTTACAAAAAATTAAAATTCGAAAAATTTATCAGGAGAATTAATTGTTCTGTAAAGCCAGGGAACAAACGTAGGGTAATCTTTGAATTCATCACCAAGGTCTAACGCAATACCGCCATAGCGGAAGCACTTGTTTTTATTTTACGTTTATCATTTTCGGTAAGTTTTTCTTAAAATGAACTGAGTACCTCAAGGCGTTCAGGCTCACTACTGGATAATCAGAAATTATTGTTTCACAATGATTTACATGTATTGCACTGCTCTAAATTAAAATACTTTAATTAGAAATTTGAATCATCTTTTTCTTACATATCTTGGCCTAGTGTGTAACTTTAAAACTCATTTACAGTTAGAAGTAATCCTTCGACGAAGTTTAAGTTCTTTATGTTTATCATTTCTTTACTGACATCTTACTGTCTGCATGAAGGCAGCTAAACCATTATTTAAGTTTGTTATAAACTTGTCGCACTTCACCTTGAGACCGGAATGATACATTGACTAACCTGTACTTTGCGGTCTCCAGCAATTACCGTTGTGTTCCTATACCTGATACACATTTGAGTAATGGCCGCTCTTCTCTGACCCAAAACTCCGATCTACAGGAGAAGAGCCGAAGTTGCTAAAGAGGAAACGAGGTATTATGAACATGTGAAGCGCTGTTATATCTCACCGCTTGCTATCCTATTCCTTCCTTCCCACCTTCTTCTCCCACTTTCAAATCGTTCGTTGTTTCAGCATTCATACTCTTCTTCCTACTCTTCTACGATAGACCCAGTATTTGCTTTCATTTTCGTACACAAGCGCCTTTTTTTCAATTCCTAATTTTTACCAGTTTTTTATGCTCCCACACGTCATACTTCTATATTTCTATCTTCTTTTGTATATTAAAATTTTTCTCTGTATTTATACCTAACTTGTTTATTCTTATTCGAATTCAACTGAATATTTCAACTCATCATTTACCTGTTATTCATTATATATTTGCTTGTTATTTGATATACTGCAATATATTCAATATTGTTTACTATTTGCTTGTTAGTTTCTCCTAAATCACGGAACTTGAAATTTTTTCTTTCTCAACAAACCTTTCTACTTTTATCATTCGTTCCTCCATTTTTTAACTTATATTATCCAAAGGCTCCTTTATACTGTCCATCAAAATTCATCATTTATTATAATTTAAGTCTCCCGTCATCATAATTGGAGAGAAATTTATCCTAAAAACATATTAATTTAACACTCATTCGTTGTCTGCTCTCTGATATTCAAAATATATTTATCCCTAGGATTAATCTCATGTTTCACTGTGTTTCTACTAGTTCTTTAGTATCTTTAGATGTGAATAGTATGATGCTGAACTTCATACTACGTTCCTTCTTCTTCGTTTTTCAAACAAAGTGGCGCATTTCTCATTCATCTAGTTTTTGCGAACACTTTTCCTACATGAATTTGACTCATTTCTTTATGCTTCTTTCTCTTTCGAAGGTTTTTACGTTTACTGCTCATTTGTTTTCTAGTGATAGCTATCATTTACATAATTTTTCACGTTTTTAACTTCATTGTTACATTTCCACACCTTTTAGTTACTTCTTTTTTGTTATTTGTTATTCACCTGCTTCAAAGCATTTTTAAGTTCTGTGATGCTGTATTTCTCTTGCAATTCAATGCTATAGTGTAATTTCTCATGTTATTCCTCCTTTCAAAATGTATCAACTTCAATGTGCGCTATATATTTTCTTTCCCCTGTTTTCTTGAAAATCATCGGAAATTTGGCTTGTACACTTCTACAATTCTTTTACTACACTCTTCTTACAGCTCAAACTTTGACTTGACCAGTGCATTTATAATTTCATATTTTCAGTTTTGATGTCTCCACTTCCCTATCATCTGAACCTCATTCCCTATCCCCCTAGATTTCCCTTGCTTCCGTTAGCCGTCATTGCTACAAAAAAAGTTTATGCCATATTTTGTAACACACTACGGTCAAAATCGCTATACTATAGGGGAATGAATATATTACTCGCTTATACACCAATAACTGTCATGAGGCTGTCTTGTTTGTCGTAATTATGTCATACTTCGCGAAATAAATTAATCATATTGTGATTGCAAAATGCAGCAGTTTGTTAGCATAGATGTTGTAGAATTTGCAATATTTATTGCGTGAAAGATTTTGTGTGCATTTACAGAAATTGATTTCATATATACGGACACGGACGTAAGGTACTTCGATAGTGTGAGCTGATACTCATGGAAAATATTGCGATTTTGACCGACGGTACTTTTGAGACTTACATAATTCTCTACGAAGTCTTTTACTCTAAATTTCAAGTGTCTGTTGTGCTCTTTGTCTCTTAAACAGACATAGACTAAATTACATGAACTATTCAAATTTCTTATTCTGGCATTCAGTTGCTGTCACTTTATACTCGGAAAATCTATTTCTCTCTTACCTAACCGTGCAGAATTGTGCACATGAACGTTTGCATCTGGTTTGATTATTCTTTTGTACCCCAGTATGTAGCTAACAAATGAATTGACATTCCTAATTTGAAACTTTTCAGGTGTGTAAATATATACAAAATGGACCAGTGACATCGAACAAAATAATAAAGTGATTAGTGTCACATGTACATGAAATGGTTACAGTTTCGAACGAATTCCTGTTGTGCAATACGTTTTTTTCCGCGATTATAAAAACACTATTGGTATCTTCCCGTAGATCTGATGCAGAAAATTGTTTTTTATTGCTAAAATAAGATGCACCAAGTATTCCTTAACGCATCACGTCTCATTTTGTAGTATTCACGTGAAGCTCAATACGTGACGTACTGTGTTAGACGTATTGACTAGTAATGTAATGCGTTGCAACGCGTAGCAGACGTAGCAAGTAACAAATGGGGCTTGACTCTGCATCAAAAAATCGAACTGCCTCACGTGAGCTCCAGAAGCCGAGACGTTCCTAGAGAGTAGATGTGCGAAGACTTTCTACTTCGCTTTGTATCAGGAGCTATGGCGCTCAGTTTTGCTGGCCATACCACGTGGCAAATTTGCGCTTTTAAATTGCTGTATCGGAAGCACAGACTTTTAAGAGCATCTTTCATCATTTCGCATGACAGAACGGTTCATAAGCAAAAAATTTACGGCCAGACTTTGTTTTCTTTGCATCCGCTGTCTATGCTCTTTAATTTTTGTGCTGGGTAATTCTAATGTAATGTTCGTTCACCCTTATACGCATGTATATTTTCACAGACTTTATTGCCAACGTTGAATTCTGCACGCAAAATTTCAGTTTACATGAAATACGTATTGCTTCTACATTTTAAGGAAGTATTGTTAGCTGTTGGTTCATAATTCTGTGCAATTATTCGCTGGTTTCATGCGACGTCCAAAAAAGGGACAATGCAACCTCAACGTTAATGGACGTCAAAATTTTCATGTAATATACGATTATTGTTCCTCGTAAAAAGTTTATTAGATAACTGAGAAGATATGCATAAATATTGAGGACAGCGTACTCAGTTTAGTGTGACTATTTTATTGAAGGCATAAATTTCTTCTCGTGGGTTTTGATGTACATGCCATCAATTAAATAATTTACCCTGCGTAACATTACGCTTAAATATACATCAGGGTTTTTGAAATACCAACGTTCTTGTATGAGTGTCAACACATTTGACTCAACAGCTATGACAGTTCTGACAGTCTTTCAATAGCTAAACAATGTATTTCCATTCAGAATTAGAATTCCCCATAGCTATTCGTAGTATTGTTTTCTAGCTATCAACACAATTTTTCAACTACACACCTCAAATAAAGTGCCAGCTACCTAGGGACGACATTCTGTACACGGTGGAAGAGAAACTCATGGCCCAACCCAGAGATGATGCAGTTTATAATATTCCCATACATGAATTATTAAACTCAGCACCTCTATGTTCTTTACTAGTTTCTCTACTAGGGCTAACTTCGCTCTTTTATGTGGTAGTTCTTTCCTTTTTCTCCCAGAACCGCACGTGAGTTGACCGTATTTTCCAATTTCGTGTTCTGCCTTGCGTGGATTCTCTTGAATCTCTACTCCTCTTTACTCGTCTTGCTACACTTACACGTTCTTCCCTTGGGTGCTCAAAGTAGACTAGAGTGTTAAATGCTCTTGTTGGAAAAGTTTGAATAGAATAAAACTATATAGCTCTTGCAATACTTGGATCGTTTTCCATGAATAGCAACATGGGTTAGCTTTTGTATGTAGGAATTTTTTCTTTCATCAGAATAATTGCCCAGCAAAGATTTATAGAGAATATCACCGTAAGACATCACCATTTTTCATCGGCGCGTATCTCATGAAAAATGAAATTGAAAACGAAGCAAAAGCTTCAATACTCAAACGCTTATTATGGGTTCGTACGTACAAATGCGTACAAAAAATTCACATGCATTGAAAATTTGACATTTCTCTGTGTTATACCTGTCAGTACGGTATACCTGACATTTGTCAGTTCTGTATGCACTGTAACTTAAAAACGCAAATGAAGCTCATCAATTAGCCACTCGTATGAAAACCTCAGTTTTCAGATATTTCAACCCTTACTTGAGTTACGGCGAATGACGCCGAAAGCCAACTTCAAGTAAAGTATATTGTCGTGTTGGGAAGTGAAACTGAATAAAAAGTGTTCCTTAAATCTCAATACTTCGACGATTTTGTGCATTTTCATCATTTACTTTATTTAGAAAACCTATGTTAGATAAGAAAATGTTATATCTGAATTAGGGGAAATCAAGAAAATAATTCGAAAACCAGTATCAATATTACTTGCGTTATCCATACTGCCATTCATGAAAGCACTTAGTGAATTGTATTTGAAATGTACATATTTACTTTATAGAGACAGTAGCTCTAAATTTTAGTGATCGTTGGGACCCGTACGAGAACGGATCTCTTCAAGCACAAAAGTGCACAAAGATCTTGCTTGCGCGAGACCGTTCGCGCAATGAACATGAAATCGTGTAAATGAATGTGTTGTCGACAGCTCTTCACCCGCGCTTATTAGCTCGCGCAAAATCCATCACCTGTCTAAATTGAGCTACCTTGAAAAAACGTGCGATTCGAGCTTCTATATTTATGCATCATATGAAAATAAAAAAAAATCACAATTGACCCGTAAATGAAATGATGACCTACTACTCCGTATTAACTAGACGCATAACAAAATTAAAATCTGTGGAATCTGTCACGGGAAAGTAAGAAATTAGCTTTTCAATTTTTTGACACAAGCATAAAAAAGCAGGTTATGCGATTTCTTGAACGTTTTTGAAAAGAATTGATACTGCTGCTCTATTTGATATCGAAAAATTCGCATTCCAAAATTTACGTGGCCTTTCTGAGAGCCACAATTCGGGCAATATTTTAAAGTTTCCTTCTATTGCCCATGATGTCGGAGGGTAGACAGGAAATATCACAAGAAATATCACTCGATTTCTGCAAACACCGTCTTCATGCTATTTACATTAAACCAAAACGTAAACACAGAGAAATACTTCCCATACCTAATGATGCTGGTGTTCATGAAGTAATCCTTGAAACCTACCTACCTTCACTGACTTTAATAAAAACGTTTCATGCTCGTTGGTTTTCGAATATTTTTAGTTCTGAAGTAGTCAATAGGTTCTAGTATTATCAATTGCAGAAATAAACTTTTTTATAAGTTTGTTCGCTGCTGCTATTAAAATCTTTCCGCCATGTGTGCGTCAGGATATGCAGTCTCTGCAACAACTCGTGAGACTAAGTACCATGATTAGTTTTTTATCTCACTTCCGCTTTGTTTTACACTCCGTCTTCATTTTTTCAACTTTTCGGTGTGATCATAAAATTTTAATTAAAATTTCTCTGCGTTGGGTCCCACTGAATACCGAATTTTCGTTTCTGCATTTTAATTTACTCTCGAATCGGTTCAAGTATCTACTTTTTCATATCATTGAGAGGAAGTAGCTACGTTATGCAACATTGGTGGCAGAGCTCCTGCGTTTGCCCAAGATGCAAAGATATCCCTGAGAAGCGCCAGAACTCTCATGATCGAATTTTGAGGTCTAGCACTGCCGTCTCACGGTGACATATTTGGTCCGGGAGCCAACTCAACGTTTGTCGAAGGAGCAGATGTTGAGGACCCACTCTGAACCATCACTTTCCATAAATACAACAGACTTTCATTTTATGTGAAAATACAGTGCTGGTTTATACCATTTAGTTAATATTATACCGAAGATAATATTTCAATATCATTTGTGGCGCTCGCATTTCACAATTAGCATATTTCTTAAAACTCATAAAAGCTCCCTTTCAAGAGAATTTTCTTATTTTCCTCACATGAAGAAAAAAATTCGAATTGCATTTCATTGTATACCCTCTTAAATGCATACAATCTGCTTTACTTGGAAGTGGCTTTCCGAGCTAATCAGTTTACGACAAGATTTGTAACGCCAACAATTCCAACAATTGTTGGTAATTTCCTCCTCGGTGCACAAACTTCATATCACGATCTGAAGCTTATAAAAAAAATAACTGTTATCGTTGATGTAAATACAGCACTTTCCAGTTATTTTGACATAACGTTTTTCTACGGTAATTTAAAAAAAATTCTCATACCTGGTTGGACTTTGCACATAATCCTTTCTGTAGCTCGTTACTGCATGTTGTTATGGTTACTGTTGTTATAACTCCCACGCATGCTCTTGTTTGTTTATGGAACACTGCATGAGATGACACAAACTTTGTTTTTAATACGCATGTAAGTGAATGTTATTTCATAGCGTTAAGTGACGTGAATGTTGTTCTGCCTTGATTGATACGATTCTTGGTAATTATTACAGGTGGGTTATTGATGATATGATGTTCATTGTTTGATTGATTGAGCAATATACGATAAACGTTAAATTTAATTCAATCAGCATTGTTACTTCAAATTCATCATACGTATCATTGTGTATCATTTTTCACACCTTTTGTTATGTTTTAATTCAAATATGTTACACGCATTCAGTCATGAACTGAATATTATTGAATAATAAGTTGCTATGCGCTACTTGAATTTTGGAATATGTATTATGACATAATTGAGTCCTAGTGTTTACGTTTTGAATAAATACAAATAAATATTTTGACATAAAATTAGATAAATTTCATCAAACTCACAGCTCCTAAAATATGTTCAACGGAAATCTGTCCTAGCAAATTTGAGTTTTTTTGTGTATGACAGTGATTCCAATTTTGGAATCGATACTTACTTCTTCAAAATATGATAAGATTCACCTAACTACAATTAAAGTTGAAAATTTATCTTATAGATTCAAATTTTAGACTCTAAATTGTAAAACTGAAAATAATCTCAATTACATTAGGACTGAAATGTGTTCAATAACTCCATCAGTTTTAATATTCTGGCTTTAACATTCATTATGCCTAAAATTAAATTTGATTTCAGTTTTTTAAATTCAAGTTTCGGGTTGTAGGAAACGGTAATGGCTTATGCTAAATAAAATTTTACACTGAGTAATATTTTGAAAATGCTAAATAGTTCAGATTTTTCAAGCTCCTCGCACGTTGAGTAACCTCATTTTCATTACCCATATCATTTGAATGAAATACCTTCTCTTCTAAGCGAACCTTGGTTTAGGTTTGACCAGAAATCCTTGTGAAAATCTAACAAGGACTTAAGACTTATTTTAACCATGTTGTTGGCTGCTTTCGACAGGTCCGGCTATGCCTGAAGGCTTCGGATTTGAGACCAAAGAAAACGACGAGCTGTCCGAGGATGAGAAGATCGCACTGCTCGGCAAGCCAAAGCTTGGAAACAACACCCGATCCCAGATCAGGGTCAAGGAAAATAAGGAGTACAAGGTGGGTTCGAGTGCTACTTGTGTTGCATAGGAAATGTACAAAAATACAAGTAGTTTTTTCAGAAGGTGAAGACGACGCAAGTTGGGTTCAGTCGGTACTCATATTTCCGAAGAAGAAAACCAGCAATGTTCATCAATCACGGCAGTGTACTAAGTATACTGACTTGACCCTTTTGTACGTTTCTGGATAAACAAGATCGGGAGAAATGTGAAACCTGGGCATTTGCGAAACGAAATTTGCGTCAGTATTATAATACTACAAAGCAAAGCTGAAATTATCGGGTAGAAACAGTGTTGGCATGTACATAATTGTGGCCAAGTTGAAAGTGTGCGCTGGTCATAGAGAATCAAGTTGAAAAATAGGAAACAAGAAGAAAATCAAGCTCTGAAATAATATGGGTACAAATTGAGCTCAGTTATTTTAGTTGCAGATATAACATATCCTGTGCAAAAGATTGTCATTTAACTTTCATTTTAAAGGAACGGAGACAGTGCCTTAACGCATGTCGGATTAGTTGTTGAATTATTCTAGCTTGGCCAATATCGATACGAGGCAGCTATGGTAAAATACTGGCAAGTCATAGATAAATATTTTTAAAATATTCAGCATCAATTTAATTGTCAAAGTATTATGCTTCAAATTCTAAAAATTTATCATGCATAGGCAGTAGAAAAAATATTGTAGTTCATTTTCATCCTTTTTGCTTCTATATTGTTTTACATTAAGTAACCCTTTTTTTTGATATACAAGGACAATTTTTCCTTAAATATTATACTGAAGTTGCGATCAATTGGAGAGTCGTGTTTCCATTATGATGAACTTTCTTTTCTCAGATTTTGCACAGTTTTATTGATATGGGAGGTTAATTTCCTAGAGTGAAACATTGCATCACAGGCACTGAAAGTATGATACTGCTATAAAAAGAAGTCCTTTTTCCTTTAGTAAAATATAACATGTACAAAAACAGAATACAAAATGAATTCCTCCTCTCCCCTCTTGCAAAAACTAACGTCATATCACGAAACGTAGCATACATCCCTGTCTCCCGTTGACTGTCAATTCATAAAATAGTTAATCTATTTTACTGACGTTCAATTGAATTGTTCCTGCCTCAGAACATGGTGGACAAGCTGGTGAAGAAGGCCAACGCTTCCCTGCTGGTGGGATCCTCGAGCTGGGCCGAGCAATTCAAGGAGGCCATCTCTGTTGAAGCCGGTGGTGAGGCACTACTCCTTCGCTTCAGCGAGTTGTATCAACGAAGCTCTCTATTTACTAAAGAACGAAGCTCTCTATGTACAATAAAACTAAGCTGTCTATTCGCAAAAATGGAGATTACTTCACATTTTGTGAGACACATAGTCATCATAGAATGGAAGACAATCAGTCGTTTAAAATAATACGGAAAAATGCCATATTCAATCCGTTCGTTATTCAAGTCGATTTTTCTTCGCGAATTGTCATTGCATGTGGTTACAACAAGCTGCAAACTTTATGGAGCTTCCACCGATAATGCATGTTTTAAATTCTAAGGCATTCACGTTGTGATAGCAGTTTTTTGCATTTATCAGCTGATCAATCGACGTTATGATACAGTACTTTTTTACTATGATTGTTTCACTTCTATAAATCTTTCATGCTTCCAAGTCATCATTTACAGTCCAGAAAAGACTTGGTTCAGCGCTTCTTTTCCTCGGGCTGATATTTTTGCAAAATATTTGAGTCGGTAGCAGACCGAGTCTCAATATAATCTTAGACCAACGTACATTCAAAGTTAAAGCATCGTAACGTGACTCCTTAGAACGCGTTAGAATTCAATGTGGCACTATACTACTAGAATTCTAGCTTGCATTACTTTCATCTTGACTAGCTTCCCTGCTTTGACACGCATACCGAAGTTATATTTTGCTTTGAAGAGTTGTCGTAGCGTGCATGTGATTTCTTACATTACTAAGAATCAAGAAATTAACCTCTGAACATGTCTGATGTCGACATATATCGACGTCGTAGCTTTAGCGTTCACACGGTCACTTTCGATTATACGGACCGTGTGAATTCATTGTCGGCCATATGGGCAGTGAGCGATAACGTAGCATATTGGAGTGTAACCAATTTCACAGACACATTTTATAATAAAAAGTTCCGCAAGCAAGTTAATCAATATTATTATTAATTACCATCACGTTAAACATGACTAACTTTCAGGTGACGACGAAGAAGGCGAGGAAGGAGAGGAGGCCCCTGAAAAGCTCCCCACTTGCGGCGACTATGTAATGCACTTCATCACCGTCTTCTGGAAGATCCTCTTCGCCCTCATCCCTCCCACGGGTGAGGCATCTTACGCTCGTTGCCTTCACGGTGTTAAATGATATGTTCTTATTTTCGGATATCTCTTTCATATTGTGCTAATATATTACTCTTTGCCTCAATTTTGGGTAAAGTTTGATGTCTGAATGAATTTGAAGAGTTTGGTCTGAGGTGTACTATTTTATATTATCGTTATTTCTGAAAGAGTCATATAGATCGTACTTGCATCTAAGTTAGAATATAACTGTAGAAGCTGTTGTTCGGGTCGCTAAGTATGAATGGAGATAATTAGATGTTTACCCACTTCTTTGCATGATAACTTGGGCAAATAGAGTATATCTTCAAATAAAGTCGGATATGCAGACAGTTGGCTGTACCTTTCAACATTTGCCATCTTTGTTTTTCTTTTACAGGGCTGCTCTTGAGTAATTATCAAAGTAATTTCCCCCTGTGTGGGACAATAATAATATACTTCTCTCGGCAGGTGAAGCTGCCCTAAAATCTTCCCCTATACTCCCTCTAAAATCTTCATGGCAAATTCCCGTTAATTGACCTCAATTTTACCCTATTTGTGGCAAAATTTTGAGTTTGAATATCTACACACTGTTCAAGTCCGTAATTTGAGTCAGAGGTGTCCACTGCTACGAACCAAATTTGGTACTTTTGCGTCGTTTCTGTTCGAAGCCGTGCGCTTTTTTGTAGAAATGTTGAATAATATTGCTTGGAGTCTTGGGGGTTCATTATATGCAAGGTGCGCAGGATAGGGCCTTTCGAAGTTACCGTTATGAAAATCACTAGGATTACCAACGAAAAATTCACGACGTGAAGAAGAATATATTTGTTCAAAAGCACGTGAGGTAACCATCAGTAGTGCTTGTATCGAGTCGAAAGCGTTCATTTTTTCGAACTGCAGCCTTTTCTTGTTTAGTTTGGTTAGAATAATTATGAATTGCAACATTGTACAATTACGCAAATTGGTTTGTGCTAATAAAAGCCATAAGGCAGAAGTATCCAATAATATATATTTATGATGTTGAAGCCTAGTCTCATTTTCAATAAAGCTATGGAAAGTTCCTTTTTAAACATATTTGCAGAAGATGAGTGTAAGCTCTCTAGTGAAGTACTGAGCGCAAATTTACATTAAATGTACCTATCAATGCATATCAAAATGACATACACCAAAAGCGTCTGATAAAATGAATTCAAAATCATTTAAATATGAGCTTTTAAAAAATGTGCGCACGTCAGTTCTTTGAACGTTCGGAGAATTTTGTGTTTTAACCTTCTGGTTCGTGTAATTAATGTCAATAAAACAGGATGCATTTATAGTTTTCCCCTGTTCCAGTTCATTTCATGATCGAGCCTAACTAAGGTTGAACGAACGTGTCTCGCTATTATCTTTTGAGCCTGACTCCCGTGCCTCACACTTCAACGTACCTGACATCTGTACTCGATCGATGTCATGGCGATGTGCGAGCGACGTAAGTTTTCATTTGGCTTATCTCAAAATTGAAGTAATTTGTAGGTAATTCTGCTGAAATAGTTTTCGTCTCACGTCTCGCTCTTCAGTTAGCTTCTTAGTTTCATTACCACTCGCAAGCCAAGGTGAAATCGACTTTTTTTATCACATATAGTCGTAGTCTCTTCTATCAGTATAAGGTTAGTTCGACGTCGTCATCTGTTAATTAGAACGATTGGTTGCCACCTTTTCAATGTATTATTTATAAATTTCCAAAGTGATTTTAAACTCTTCTACGGTATACAGTACCCAGGAGCTGCAGTGCAGTAGCCTCGTGCAGTGGCAGCAGACCATGCTATTCCTTCATCCTCTAAAAGACTATAGTTTTCCAAGTAGGATTTTCCAAATTGTGTTTTTCTCGGCTATTTTTAGCATATGTTTTCTTCACAGACAGTATCTGATATCCCTACGTTGGATTTTTAAACTTTGGTGCCTTCTCTCGTAGGTGTTTTATCCTCACATTTTCATTGCGTGAAACAAGGATGTTTATTTTCTGCGTCTCTAACACAGCAGATTTGAAATATAGTTTTCAGATTGAGAGCCGCATCCAGGTACTTCGAAGTGAGTGTGATTTATAATTATTTGTGATTGGTGTATTTTAATACAAATAGCGTTAGTTCCTTTTGCAATCTGTACCCCATTTTCCGGAAAATAGCAATTAATTCCATATAAAAGTGATAATGGAAATTTCGCTTGGAGTAAGCCTCTTCAACTACGTGTAAGCCCGTAAGCTTTTGTTGACGCGAGTGACCTTGCGGATTGTGGTGTTCCCAGATTACTGCGCTGGCTACTTCACCTTCGTTGTTAGCATTATCGCTATTGGTCTTGTGACCGCTGTTATCGGCGACATCGCATCGCACGTGGGCTGCTGCATCGGCTTGAAAGATTCCATCACCGCCATTGCCATTGTGGCTCTTGGTACCAGTGTACCAGGTATTGTATTATGTATATTTTGGTACACCAAGCGATGTAACAAACAGCGTGGCTTAACAGGAGACCAACGAATTGACGCCCAATAAAGCTTGTACCTCCATGGCTTCTTCGGTAAGCTGCTGCACTACGCTGTAAAGAAGCTTTGCGGCCTGCTGTGCAACACGTAGGACTGTGCGACAAAATAATTAAATGCGCATTAGTTGATAAAATTTCTCCATTGGTCTGGAGAAAACCGTTCGAAGCCGTGGATATTCAAGTAGTCATCGAGACTCAGAGTACGCGCTGTTGTAAGTTCCAACATCTCTTACAAGGTAACGTGTCAAACTCGCAATAAACTCGGAATTCGGATGTATAAAAATGTGTGCCATAAATACGGTCCCTAGAATTCCTCTACGCGTGTGTCTGCAAAATTGTGTAGAGAACTCTCTAGTTAGACAGTTTGCAGTGTAAATCTTAGCGAAGAGCTAAAAAGCCAATTTTCATTTGCTAATATTGGCAGCATAATAATTCTTAGCGACGTGCTAAAAAGCCAATTTTAATTTCCTAATATTGGCAGCATATTCTTCATGAGTTACAATGCTGCTGCTACCGCAGTAACGTGCAGCTGCTCATGCAAACCATGGCTGCTGCTGCGCTGTACCTACGCCATGCTCTTGCAATTTTAAATCTTTTTCATTCTCCTTCATTTTATTTGTATTTATCTTTGAATCACAATAAACAATCCATTCGGCTTGTGTGTGGAACATGATTTTGAAATTTCAGTCATCCCAGTACTAAACCTACGACAACCATTCGTAAATATTTACACTTCCTGGCCGAAGTTTATTTTATTGATTCTCTTAAACTTTCTAAGTCCCTGTTACTCTCGAGAACCCTATAGCACCTATTCATAACACAACGTTCATTCGTCCTTCGGCCAATGAAATGCTTTGGCAAACCTATACAATCAATCGACAATGATACAAAGTGCAATTATTCAAACCATTTTTTTTTTAGATAATAGGACGCTAACACTTTGAAGTATAATCTTTCGATGCAGCACGTTTCATCTTTACGTGTTTTTCGCTACAGCTGTAATTGAAAATATATATTTCTGATTTTCATTAAAAAAGACTAGAGACCGTTGTAATCGAAATAATTGACAGTTTTTTGGTCAAATAATCTCATAGCAAACTTGTTAAGCAGTACGATGTGAAAGTTTGCGCTGGAATCATTCCTAGACGCAAGCGAACATGCACCAAAATATGGAAAACACTTAGAACTGATCAAGATAAAACTTCTTCCACGTTAGTTTTTCGGTTATTAGTTTTTATTGAAAATCTTTCTTAACTGGTTACTAAGAAAGAAGAAATACCAACTTTGTAAAGCTAGAACTCTTAATACATGTAAAACTCGTATAAAAAAGTTGAAATAGATACATGTTCTTGAATATACTGGGAAGTCAAATCATGAGGCTATTCAATGGGCACCGATTTGAACTCTTGCTGTGGAAGATATGACTCCAAGCCCAACGAAACGTCGATGGCGAAGTAAATGCAACCAACTGCAACTGTGTACTATTTATATAAATCATGCTGCGATTCGAAAAAATTATGCTAGGTTGTGTTCGGCCTTACTTGGAAAATATGCCTTGGCATTATCCGTTATGGAAGTCAAGGGATACTCGAGAATACAGTTTATGACTGGCATTTTTAACATTATTATCGGATTCAAAAACGTATAATTTAAATACTCCTGTAACGAATTAAACTCTGGTGAAGACCTGGAAGGGTGGAAATACAATGTCACTTTATTTCACTGTTCTCAACTCTTAATTCTCATAGAAAGACAAGCAAATAATTTTTGGAGTCACTCATGTAGCCTCTCTACAATACAAAATTGGTAAGACTTCTCAATGACATCCTCTTGTTGATTTCCGTCCTGAAAATCGAAGATCATTTGGGAATATTTCAACTGAATGTCGCAGTTGCTCTATTCTCTGCTCGCTAAACCTATCGTCATACGCAAAGTTTCACTATATGTTTGCGTTAAAATGCTGCTCGACCAAATCATGCACTTGATTCTGCTTTCAATTAGAAATTTCAATACTGCCACACGATCTCAACTAAAAAAATTCATTTTCTTCTCACTAGTTAGTCATCCACTTATAATTTTTGTGTTTATTTCTTTCAGTTATCGTGAGTTGAGCGTCCCTTTAATTTATTTTTAATTATTTCCATACATAATTTTAACCATTATTGTCATGCATTAGTTTATTTATTTATTTTTTATTTATTTACCTACTTATTCATTCATTTCAGGCTTACCTACTTGATCCTGAAATTTAATAAACCGGCTTTGTCCCTCATTTCCCTTTAACTTTGTTGTCATTTCCACAACCTTTTTTATGATTCGTTGTAAATGCTTTCCCAGTTATTGTCTTCTTGATGTCCCCAATCATCGCGCATGCCAGCCCAATTCGAGCATTGGCATTTTTTCCCCCATGTTCTAGCATGTATATAAAATGCATCCCCCCCTCTTTCCGACGACGACTCCTACAAACGCCAGGTTTAGACACTGATGGCTCGAATCGTCATAAGACCTGTTTTTTTTATCACGGAGGACCGAGTGAAAGCAATCATACTGTGCGTTTCAATAGTGATCAGAGACATTTCACGTCCCCGTTAACTTTTAGTTCTCTCTGTTAACGTACATAGATATGAAACTATTAGGTGACCTTACATCTGCCTAGATCCTGACTACAAAGTGCAGGCCCTGATGACACAATTTATACAATTATGCTTTCGGACAAACTCTTGTGAAGCCTTCACGGTGTACATGACGAATGTGTGTTGATGATCAATCAAAATCAACAGAAATCGTTGTCGTTGATGCTAAATTAGTATTTGATGTGTAATGAAACAACAGATATCTTGAGTGGATACCCAACGTTCGTGCTATCCATACTGGGCATCGGAATGGTGACAGCCGTCATCGGCGACATAGCGTCGCATGTTGGCTGTACGATCGGCTTAAAAGATGCCGTTACAGCGATTTGCATCGTCGCACTCGGTACCAGCGTGCCAGGTACTGTGGAGCTGGTGCCTCATTACTTTTACAACTTCATTACTTTTTAGAGCATTAGGTATCAGAGATTAGTTTTTTCAGAGAAATGTTTGAGAGATGAATGTTCAAAGCGTTAAGTATGAGGAATTCTTTTCAAGCCCGTAAAGTATGAGAGATAAGTTTTTAGAGCGTTAGGTGTGAGGGATGAGTTTTTATAGCGCTAGGAATGAGAGATTAATATTTAGAGCGCGATTTATGAGAGACTACTTTTCAGAGTATCAAGTATGAGATATTAGAATTTAAATAATAAGGTGTGAGAAATACTTAAAGCTTTAGGTATGAGAGATAACTATTTAGAGCGTTTGGTATCAGAGATTAGAATTAAAAGTGTCAGGTTTGAGAGATTGCTTTCCAGAGCGATAGGTTGGAAATATATAGAGTTTTTAACTCTTACACAAAATTATTTCCTCTTCGTACGTATCTTATACTTTTTTTACTCATGATATCGAGTTGATCATGGAAAACGACCAAATGAGCGGTAGTTGCTTATTTCATTTTTTATCAGACATAGGCTTTTTTTTAGCCAGTGAACTAAGTTCATTCATCGAAAATATGAGTGATAAAAAGAACTATTATCGAAAAATTCATCAAATCTTGTCTGATGAATATCCGACATAATTACTCTAACATCCGCTATATTCTTGCGCGTCAGAATCAACTAGAGAATCAGGAATAAATTTTGCTGTTTGAATAGAAGTGTCAGTGTTTAGATTTATTATCGAATGTGTCAAGCTGCATTTGATGTGCCAAAAGTCAAGTAATATTTGATGTATCAAAAGTCAAGTAATATTTGATGTGTCAGTAGTCAAGGAGTATTAGATGGATGTAGTCGTAGTAACGGCCAATATTTTGATCAAAGGAGAAATCAAACTCAATGGTCTCCCATCAGCCCGAGGTATGGTTTTAATGTTTTGACACGTATGTGTTTAATCTTGTCCGTCAATATAGAGTTGGAGCCTAGAGTTCTACTTTCTGAGGAAACGAACGAATTAGCTTAGTTAGGAGCTTAGAGCTTTAAATTGTTCGATTTATGGCATGGATAACAACTTACTGTTCGTGAACACAGTCTGATTAGAGAGCTTTATATTGTTCGATTTATGCTGCGGATAACACTTTCTGTTCGTGAACACAGTCCTACATTGAACACTAAACCTGTTAGTTTCTGTGATACGAAATTATTTTTTGTTAGCTGCTCAACGTCATGGAAAAGAAAGCTTAGCACTTATTGTTTATGTTCGTCTTTGATTATTGATGTAGTTTTTTAAAGTATTGCTTAGCATTTAGCTTAGTACTAAAAAGTTTTTTGATAAGACTATGTAAAACCAAATTTTCATTAGTCATTCACCTGCTTTAGAGACGTTCCAAATTCATCAATAATATGAAATTGAATAGTGTTTTTCATGAGGAAAGATGTGAACCTTTCCAAGCAAAATATTCCATAGTTACTAGCCATCAGAACAAAAAATGTAAAATGAATAACATTAACGTAAATGATGAACCTGAAAGAGAATATAACACTATTGATTCTAATATTATAGATAAGACGAAACTTACATAGAATTTGGTTTCACAGTCCTCCTGTTTTTGGTGGTGATAGAGCATTTTCCCTGGACAGTCTAATCCTGGTACAGGAGGGTTTGAGGAAGCCTCTGTTTACCGCAGTAAATTAAGCTGTAGCGTACTGAAACCATCAGTAATTTGACAACCAAGTTAGATAACAGCGATGAAAAATAGTTCTTTATCTCTACTTGGCTAAATTGCTTCCGGAAATGAGCTTACCTAAGAGTTACTAGTGCCGTCCACGATTTCCCTTATCACTTTCCGGATTGTGTTCTTCAATGTTGTTTGCCCTTTCCCTCACCGATTTAGTTTTAACCTCATCATTGTGCATTCCTCAGTTTCATCAGTATACTTTTTTACTAATTTGTAGCTGAGTTTCCGTTACCAGATGACTTACATAGAGTAGCTCGAGGTGACTTTTTTCAATGCGCGCGCTTAGTTTTAGTTTCGTCTTCTGAAATTTTTTTGTGTTTTTCTTCTATAGAATTGATCATTAGTACATGTTTTTAGTATGTTTTCGCCAATATGTGTGTGTGTGTTTTATTACAGGTGAAATTATAATTACTCTAATCTTGAATGGTGTATTAATCAAGCGGAAATGTTATTTATTCCCATCTCTATCAGATTTCGCCGCGTCAACCGTCGAACGTTAAAATTGCTGATGATCTAACCAACATTTCCAAGGCTTTTCGAATTTCGACTAGCATTCAAATACCTAATCCCTAATTGCGTCCGGCTACGCCGTCAAACTCCGCCGCAGTAGGGTAATGCAGAATCCATGCTAATGGATTCGATCCTGTTTTTATTATCTCTTCAGAAATCTACGGCGGCTACCCGACTTTTGTTATTAGTATCGTGGCCATCGGTCTTGTAACTGCTGTAATCGGTGACGTCGCTTCTCATGTGGGCTGCTGCATCGGCTTGAAAGATTCCATCACCGCCATTGGCATTGTGGCTCTCGGTACCAGTGTACCAGGTACTGTACCAGCGTACCTAGTGCTGCACCTTAAGGTGTAAGAAGACCATGGCTGCTCAAAACTTCCCTGTACTGTGTGCCCCAGTACCTAAATACCTGTTACAATGGCTACAGTGTACTGTAGTGTGCCAGTTTTGACACAAAACAGCCGGTCTCACTAAGCTGGTACTCAGGTGGTGTACTGCGGTACCCCTCGGTGTCGTACATGACGATACCTGACAATCAGTTTCAGTTTGGAAGATCGTATTCTGAAGTACCAAGGCCTGACAACGGTGTTTCATGAGCGTATCTCTGGTTTTGTTAAACGGTTTTCGCCTTCCCTCAATCCGCGTTTGTCAAAACGGTCGCAAAGTACAGCCCCAAAACTTATTCGTCCTATCGATAATGCAATCCAGTTGAACCATTGATACCTCGAGTGACGCACCCGACTTCCGTATGATAATTAAACGATCATTTAATAGTTCACCCTATTTCAGGCGTCCCAAGTCATTCAAATAATGCACAATGAAAACTGATGGCATGATGTTGTCATTCAGATGTGCTTAATTCTATTTAAACTATAAATTTCTTTGGACAAGACATGAATTTGTCGTCGTCTATTGAGTCATTACCTGTTGCTTGTTACTTGTAATCTTCCATTACTATGATGATAGATTCTTAGTCATCATAGCGTATTTTTAAACAAGTATTTTGGATTATTCCAACATCCTATCAATTAAGCGACAATATTAATTACAGAAGAATGACTATTTGGTAAATCCTACCCATAACCTTTGTAGTTTAGAAAAAATTCATGTATGAACTTTATTGCCAACTTTTAATTGTCTCGAAGACATATCGAGTTAGAATTGTTTGCTCGCTTCATCTTGAAAACTGGAGCAATATTTCTGGATTTGGTTTCAGAAACTATCACTCAATTATTTATATCTATTATTCGAAACATATACGAAATCGTGCGTCGAAACATCCTACTTCGCTTTCTGGCCTTTTTTTAAATTTGCTTCGGGTAAAGACGTCGTATTACCAAAGTGACGGAATTTTGTACCTCTCCGCCTGGCTACGTGTAAATGCCGGAAATTGAGACAAGTTGAAATTGACTCTAACATGGATACTTCCTCATGTTGCATTTGGCGTTGATTGTGCGGGTGTTCCCCCTTGACATGCCCTAACTGCAGTGCTACTAGTAGCGCTTTTGTTCTCATCACAGTTATGTGCTACGGTTGCTAGCGAAGGTTATTTCCGTTTGCCGTATGGAGTGAGTTTGAAAAAGTTTTGTGGATTGCGTAGCGTGAGCTTATGTTTTCGTAAGCGTTAATGGTTTGCTTTAAAGTTTGGTAGTTTGCTGGAATTGAAGTTTAGCAAACTAATGTTTTGAAATGTTTTGCTTTCAGGTTTTGTAGAGTATAAGTAATGAATAACTCGACTGACCTGCTAATATGTTTTCGATTCTCCTACAGTGCAGCGAGTGTGATAGACACCAATGCTTAATCACCATAGCATTAAAATGATATATATATTTACATCATTACACTTCCTCACAGTTCTATCTTCTTCATAACAGAGCGATCGTTATGTGATAGGTAACTTCGAGTTATCGAAACCCTAGCGTCACGTCTTTTCTCAGGAAAGATCCGACATTTATAACTTTCATTTTTGGAAATGTCATTGCCAAACGTGTATCCCTTTCTCCCTCCCGCTGCAGTTTTTCCGTGTGATGCTAACGCCGGAAGAAAATTGTGGTCGGTTTACCAGGAGTAGCGCTTTGTTAAACCATGTTTATACTCTTGAGTTTCCATGAAAATATCGGTAAGGGTTTCATAGTACAAATGATTTCTGGTATAACTGTAGAATAATAATGCGCCACTCGTGATGAAAAATGAAGTTTGTACTTTTACGTTTACGAATAGCGGGCATAAAATCACGAGTAGTTGATCGAAACACATTTTTTCTGTTTGATTAGTCTTTCCCAACAGTCTCCATTGTAGGGTGTAATCGATGGCTGAGAACGAATTTTTAGCCTCATTTATTTGGTCCTACTTTCTTCACAGTTTTCAAAATCGTGCCGAAAAGCACCGGCCCTTGCTTTTCAAAAATTACTCACTATTGGTTCCTCAATGTGCCTGTAAGACAAGAGTAACATATTTTTTGAACACTTTTGGGACTTTGAAAAATTATTTCAAAGTTTTTCAAATTTCATATACATACTTTTCTCTCCTCTAGATCGACATCCTCTTTAAACACTGCCGTTGCTCTATCGTTAGATCACAATCACACTCAACACGTGTTGTAAATATTCCATCCCTTAAAATCATTTTCCTTAAATTCATTCATTTATTCCTTCCCAATTCACAAAATCCCCACCCTTTTTCTGAGTTTTCTGAGGAATGATGCAACATCATGAATAATTTCACGAATTTGAGACTCGTGGAACCATAACACACTCAGGTCCACGTACACCTCCACGCCCCACAACCAGCCATTGTGAACTTGTGACCCATGAGCTTATGGAAACTTTTCGGGACTGGCACTTGCAGATCGACAGCGAGGCTGGTCATGCTTTATCGTGTCGGTGATGTGTATAGGCGTGTGCACGGCCATCCTGGGAGACCTCGCGAGCCACTTTGGCTGCACGGTGGCGCTCAAGGATTCCGTTACTGCCATTTCTATTGTAGCTCTCGGCACTAGCATACCAGGTATCAATGACTTCATCTTATTCTATGTATTACTCTTTCTAAACTCGCACCAAGCAGCGCAAAGATCAATCAATTTTATGTTAACGCCTTTTCTGTCGTTCATATATGTGATTTTCAGAGAGAGTACTTCTTGATTGATGGCATACTGTATTTAAACCTACTTTATTTTTTGTATTTTTCTTGTTAAAGCTCTGCGATTCTCTTCGCAGAATTACGAAGGAATAGTATACCTTCCTTACTGCATGTAAATTATGATGGAATTAAACACTGATTTTCGTACGCCTGATTCAGATTTTAAAAATTTCGTCTAAGACTGAAATTAATCTGGTGTTCCTACTTATTAAATTGAAAGTATTTTATAAGTCAATTCGATATTCCTAAACATACCAGGTATCGTAATCACTTAGTTATGTTCGTCGCTCACTAAGTTGGACTTGATACACTTGTCAATGCATGATATTTCAAAGACTGTAATTCGCTCTTATATTAGAGTGGAAGAGAACCTGGGAGGCTTCAGCTCGTAGTAATATTTTGGACTTTGTTACATCATGTACAGCTTGTAAAACCTTCATTAGTTGGAGTAAATGCGCACAAAATGTGAGAAAAAGCATTCATGCACAAATTTTTTTTCGAAATAGACTCAGGTAATTTTGAATGTTGTTTTTGAGTCGATGTCGTAATTTTGAATGTTTTTTAGCTAATGAAATTCATTTNTTATTTTTATTTTATGTTCCACCAAATGAGGCAAGCTCGTTTTTTAGTTTCGTTAGGGGTTTTACCAGAAGAAGGATTTTATTATTTCAGAGATCAAAAATTGAGTTCAGCGGAGGAAATCAACAGCTGGACTACAAAAAGAATACCGGTGTCAAATTTTGACACCGTTGCTAAATATGTCTCTTAAATTTCCAGTAACTAGAAAAAACTTTATTCATTATAAGATCAGTCAGGGTTCCAATTGCCTACAGTAATATCCTTAGTTCATAATTAGGTAAACACTCTGAACACTTTTGCCCCTTGAGCTAAGGATTGATGTTCGATCTCAGTTTACAAAATGTACGTAGATAGATCGACTGTGGGTGATCTAGCTGGCTTGATGAAATTTCTATTTCAATACATAAACGAATTTTCCGATACTGTGTGTTGCAACTACGTACACGAAAACTGCCTACTACTTTCCCATCTATCGATTCATTTCATCTCGTATGTATCGTTGGAGAGTATCATTGTAAATCATCGTGAGCACATAGGAAAGTATCATTTCATATCATCTTCAGCATATCATAAGAAGGTATCATTGCATATCATCTTTTGCATATCGTAGGAAAGGATCGATTGGCATCAATGCAACGGGGATTCCATAGCGAAGCCCAAAATTTCGAACCTAAATGGATCAAGTTTGTGATGAGCAAATTACTTAAGATATGATACTGTGATGATACATGCATACTTATGTGCTCGGACAGGGCCTTAAAGATCTGCTGTACGAGGTTATTTAATTATTTTATATTGGAGAAAATTTTCATACCCACAATAATATTGCTAGAGAAAAGTGGAACTTTTCAATGGTTTTAATTCATCTATTTTCAATTTCGAATTATTAATACAATACCTTCCCTGTTAATACAATAATTTTATCACGCAATTTCTTCTTATTGTAGTTCTTATAGTACGATGGAAATCGTATTAGTACTATAAAAATTGTTTCTATAATGATTCAGCGTACAACCCCGGGCAATTGATAAAAGTTTTGTGATGCACACAGTTTCTGGCGAGTGATAAATTGGCTATCACCCAAAGTAATTACGAGCGTTTCATACTAACAGTTTTGACCCTAAGGAATTAGTCTCGAGCGACTTGTTACGCCTATATCTCGTGTAGGTGTTTTGGTAAGCGCAAAGCATCGTTTGCATTTGTGTTACATTCGGTTTGTTTTGTGACGTTTAAGTTTGTTCGTTAGTGTGCAGTTGCTTTCAGTTACTCTACGTATATTGATTTTGCATGAGGTCGAGATGTAATTAACCGCATGCCAACGGTGCTACGTTCACGTTGAACAGCTTGTCTTGAAAAGATTTGTTTCGTATTGTATTAATGATGTAACTGTAGCTTAAATGAGATCCTCGGCGGTCGTCGACTCCGCCGCATCCTGCGCTTGGAAAGGTAAAATTAATTTTAATATAAATTACGAGTACATCATTAGTTCTAGAGCTACAAATCTATTATAAGTTTTTGTTTGCTCTCATTACTACTGGTTTCATATATTGGAGTGGCGTATGACACCACATATCGGTTTCATATGAGGCGTGATTATTTAAGAAATTTTGTTCGCTCTGTTCAGTTACTCCGAACTGAACTTTGTTTGATTCCATGCATCACATATAGAAGTAGTTCATTGTTCTTTAGATTAAACTTATTTTGCATGACAATTTTACAGCTATCCGTATTTCATTTCTTTTTTAGATACTTATCGAGCAGTTCTGTTTTCGAAAGGAATGAAGAATAATTTTACATTGTCCATACTTCGATGAGAGGCTTGAACATAATTTCGATATAGTTCACATTTTTGAGCCTCGATATACAATGCAGGCTCATCGTCACCTCGTGAAAAATTTATGCTACGAGTTTGTTGTATCCGCAGGCGTGAAAAAAGAGTTTTTTTGGCGTTCTTCCAAGCGGATATACTATAATCTTATTAGAAGACATGTGATATGCTTATACAGAAAAGTTGGCAGTGGTATGCTCGTACAAAAAATTTCATTTTGTCGGCACTTTATAACTTTTTGAGCTGTTTATGTTTCTGCTTTCGTAAAGAAGATTAATTATATTACCAAGGAACTTGAGGCGGAAAAGGGAAATGGTAGCAAAAGTTTCTAGACACATATTTCTGAACTATTTTGCTCATATCCTCAGAATGAAATCGATACGCATTGTGTGACATGGAGCTCAAAATTGATATCCTGAGAGCCTTTTTCGAAAATGCTTGTGAGGTCTTGTATGGTCGTCCAAATACGCTCAATTCATATTAAATTACGAAGCTCTGTTTAGGTCATTTTCTTTAACTTACTCTCGTTTTCATTCGGTATTGTTATAATGACGGTAGAGTTTGTGCTCTTAAGCGTTTCTGAAATTCTGAAATAAACGTGGAGGTTTTCCTCTCATCGTTGTTTCTGAAGTTTGGAATATAATAGCAGCACATTGTAAAGATGATACAAGCTTTTGTTACAAAATTGCTTGCAGTAATTCACTCGTGAAATACCCTTCTGCTAAATACTACAGCGTACCTCTAGTAAAGTTCTTTTGCTGGACTGCAGACACGTTCGCCTCGAAGGTGGCCGCCCAGCAAGACCCGTACGCTGATGCCTCCGTCGGTAACGTGACCGGTTCAAACGCTGTGAACGTCTTCCTCGGCATCGGTATCGCTTGGACCGTCGCTGCCGTCTACCACAATGTCCAGGGCAATGAATTTGAAGTACTGCCCGGAAAGTAAGCGTCTGGGAAACTTGAAAAAATTTCATAATAATAATATACAGGCATTTTCGTCCCAATTAGGGTAATATTCTTGTCATGGGAAGGTAGTTTGTCGTAGAGGAAAGGGCTTCGAATTGCTTACTCTTTTCGACTCGAGGGCATTCATGTTAGCACTAAAAGTCTTGAAAACATTACCATCAGAAAACAGGTCAGACTCCCAGGCATGGTCTTTGAGTAAATCCGAAAGCGTCTCCGATACTGTATCGCAAAAGCGAAAATCTTTGAGCTACCATCAAATTTTGCAGTAGTTCATAAACGCTTTTGTGACAAATATCTAAAAACGTAAACTAAGATCAAACGAATGGGATATTTAGAGCAGTCTTTTAATATCTACTCGAGAAGTTGGTTAGGTTTGTGAAATTTATATAAGTACATATCTTCATTCAACCCAAAAGTGTCGTCTATAGTCAGAGTCCTTATAGTCTGGAATCAGAGAAAGTGTCACTTCTTGTACTTCTTTAAAATTGCAAAGTGTTCTACTTCACTTGTTAACATGAACTTGTAGAACGGAAGAAGCGCGTCACCCTCTTTATTACACGTTAAAATCACGTTGAAAATTCATTAGCTGTTATGCAGCTGAATTTTTACTTTAAAATTGTTCTTCCTCTCACAAGAGTGGTGACTTTATGAACATTCTGTGTGGTATTCAAAGAGATTTATACATTTTGTACTTTCATTCTAAGAGGAAAAACAATTTTGTCCCTCTGTGCTCTACGTTCAATTGACGCATTAGAGACCCTGTAGTCATTCAAAGGTTTAAGTTTATGCATCATTCGTTAACGTTCTATACATTCATTTACATAACAGAGCGACAGCATTCAGAAAAGTTCACATTTTCAAAATATGTGGGAATGAAACGCAAGGAATGTTCTTTAATGGCTTGTCGCAGAATTTGTGCCAAAAAAGTGTGCAATAGCGTAGAATGATCATCAAAATAACTCCTTTCACCTATAGAATGCTAGTTATTAAGTATTCCTTAGGTAGTATTGGTAGTACATATTCACGGTCAGACTTTCGTTGATTTTGTACTGTTCGATTCTAACACTGTGTTGAAAATTGTTGCTACGACGGTTTGCACTACGAATACTCGAAATAGATACAATAAATATTATGTGTCCTACTGTGAAAATAGATGAGTTATGGACCTTCTTGATGATCACTGATTAGCAAACGTGACAGAGTGGCGTAAGCGATGGATTTATTTAAAGAGGTAGTTGTCGAGATATTCAAACCTGAATACTAACCCTAACTAGCTAGTACCCACCCTTATTGATAGTAACTTGCTAGTACCCACCCTTATTGACGGTAACTTGCTAGTGTCCACTTTATTGACGGAAACTAGCTAATGCCCATCTATATTGACCGTAACTAGCTAGTGCCCACTCTTATTGATGGTAACTAGCTCATGCCCACCCCTCCCACCCCTAAAGCATTAGTGTAGCATATGAACAGGTTTTTGAATAGCTACTTCAATTACAACAATATTCTAGGGTAGAGGCAACCACGAAAACTACGTTAGAAAAGATAAACTTATAATCATTAATGGAAAAAATACCTTAAAATTTATTCAAAATAATAGGAACTAGGAAATTTTTCTTAATTACTTCATTAAGGGGGATGTTATGAACTGATTTGCGTAATTCATACTTGTGAAATAGGCTTACAGGTTAAGTTAAGTTATGTCATTCAGTTAAACCGTGTGTGATTTTAACCAGGTGTTTCCACCGACAATGACTGAAAAACTAATTTTCGAAGATTTCTTCTCGGTTTACCTACACTCGTGCATTAGCTCTGAAGCTCCTGCATGTAATGTACTTCTCAGTCGAAATTTGCCCTTATGTACCCAAAGCCCGTGCGCCACATTATTGAATTTTATCAAATTTTACGCCATGAATTGATGGTTGTGAAAATACTCACATCCACATTCAAAAGTCGTACTTCAGAACAAGTTGGTCCTGGAAACGACTTCTTTTCTTTGGATAAATGAAGTAAGTAAAAATTGGGTAAGAGAATGCACATTACGTTCTCGAAAGCAGAAAGCATAAAAAATATGAAGAGAATATTGCTCTCAGCAGTTTCGAGTCGAATTCCTATCTAATTAGGAAATAACACGCTACATTCCCAATGCGTTGTCGTGAGACGATCGTTTAGAATAATATTGTATCCCAAATTTACATCTATAGTTAACGTCTTTCATTTCCTAGTGTGCATGTTTGAATAGCCATTTATTTTATTTTTCCAGCCTGGCGTTCTCGGTGACGTTGTTCTGCGTTGAGGCTGCCACGGCCATCACGCTGATGATGCTCCGCCGCAACCCGAGAATTGGAGGCGAGCTCGGCGGACCTCGCATTCCCAAGATCCTCACAAGCGCTTTCCTCTTCTTCCTGTGGGTGTTCTACGTGTTCATGTCCACCCTTGAGGCTTACGGCTTCATCCCCAGCATGACCTCTGATCCTTAAGTTGAGGAAGGAGTGAATAAACTGTACTCGTAAACCGAAGTACATTAAGAAGCGGAATGATTTCGAATGAGGTGCAACCGCCGAAACGGAACGATGTATTTTAAAAAGGGTTCGTCACCTATTATTTCTTGGCATGAAAATCGTAAATATAGATGAAGTAAAAGGAACGATGCCCTATCGTCACGCTGGGAAGAGATCCCAGAAGGTGCATATACTTGGTCAACAAATGGCGGAAAAGTAAGATCATGGATTCATTAGGAGTTATTAGCAGATTGAATTTAGCCGTATTTTTACAAGAATCGATCCCAGTGTTGAGAAAATTGTGTTCGTTGATCGATGAAAGCACGTCCAAGTTTAGGTTGCGGCCCGCTCTGAAAACCTGGAAACCTTTTCGTTCAACCGTTGTCCAGGATATGTATTTGTCTAACAAGATATCGAATTAATGACGCTAGCGACGATATTTCAGTCATGTAGTAACGCAAAGTTGGTAATTTGACGCGAAACCAACACTTAGAGAAATGAATCGAAATTAACGTCGACAATGAAACAATGCCTTCCTTGCTAATATGTGTCATCCTATGCCTCAATATTCCAACATAAAAGAAAATTTTCATCTCAAAGTTTACGGAAATTCGATATTTTACTCGTTGCATTACATGACCGTTATGTGATGTTCAATCAATTCGCTTTTGAACACAGCTAAAAATAAAATTTTCAAATATACTGTGTCACTGACATTTTCAAGCGAAAACCTGTGAAAGAGGCTGTAATATTAATATTTAATGACAGAGAAGGGAGCAGAGCAGACAAACTGAGTGCGAGTTACTCAGCGTAGTTAGCGGAAAACGTCTAAGGAAGCTACACCGGTGGTTGTTTCTAAAGTTAGACTGTAGTCTAGTCATGGTTAATTATTGTATAAGTGATTCAAATTTATGATAAATTAGAGAGTGAAATGTGTTGAGTATGAATATTGCATGAAATTGCCGTGTCATAATACCTTAAAGAATCTTCGTGCTGCAAAATCCCTTAAGGTTGTGTGTAAGTCTCTCTATTTATATGCTAGAGTATAAATGATGCAGTACCATACTGCTTTCTTCAGCTCTCTATATCAAAACCTAAACTTAAATCGATGTCTTTGTATGCCGCGACACATTTTTGCATGGACATATTGTCTTTCCTCACGTCGCATAGATACCAGGTATCGTGACTCTGGCAGTCATTTTTTACAAGTATTTAGCGGCGCACCGAATACTCCGTGATCAACCTTCTTTAACGTGAGTTTCAGCCCTTAACTTTAATTTAGGTTGAATAGCGAAGTTACGAGAATGAGAAAAATAAAACAAGTAGCCCTCTTTAAATATGCCCACGCCATTCACTGAGATAATGCCTTATTTTATCGAAATAGTTGCTCAGCTTTAAGAGTATTCCTAGAAAAAACTCCTTGCTGTTTCCTGTAAATCTGATTTTGAAGAATTAGCTGGAGAGCACGATGAGTCATCCTTGATACATGAATCAACTCTTTTCTATGCTGCGTCTAAGAAATCGAATGTGATTGAAGTAGAGAACACATGTTAAATCGTGCATTTTCACTTTGTACTCAATGATATATGATGGCGATTATCATTTAGCACGCTGTTACTAGAGGGTGGCATTCCGCCCAGCAGATGAGAAGTAATTTTCTACCTTGTATCGCGCATCTTCATTATCTCATTATCACACGACGACCCAAACTTCATACGTGAGAAAACATTTGGCTGTTCAATGCATGGGCTTGAAATTTACCAGTTTTCCAAACGAAATGTTTTTGGACATAATTTTAGGCCTCGGTGGCAAACTTTGTGTACAGGTTGTCCTATGTTTGTGTGTGTGGTGAACTTGGTTGATAGAGTGAGTGTTCTTCATGTACCTCATTGTGGGTTGTGTCTGTCGTATTTGTGCAGCTCTGGAGCACATTACACATTATACTGTCCTGCATTTTGGTAGTGATGTTCGCAGGTGAAAGTAGTGTTTCATTGTTTTAGACGATTGTGGACAAGAAAATTGAACAAAAACAAGTATTTTTTCCCAGAGCGCTGGTTCCTGTGTAAGTATTTTCAGGTATGGATCTCTATCGGGGAAACACACTGATTTTATTTGTTCTCAGCATCTGGTGTAATGTTTTCACATAAGAGTGCTATGATTTAACGGAGAAAAGGAATTACGGCGGGCTGAGCTCCATGTGGTGCTGTTGTTCTCGCTCTCATCTGTACATAGAACGCTTTCAGTTTTCGAATCACACAGTAAAAGATGACATTAGCAGGCGTTTTTTAGTTCACTGTGACTAAATAATTTTTATTCATTCTTTATGACGACGTAAATTACCATGAACATAGTATCATTCAAATGATTATACATGTTTATTGAAGACAGTGTTTTTATGATCATTTTTATTTCCTAATTTTAAGGCAGCTTTCCCTCACACGATAAGTTATTGTGGCTTCCCCTGTGTTTTGAAAGCGATGTAGATGAAATGTTATTACTTAACAATTATTAAGTTCCCGTTAGCGTCGTATTGTTTAAGATTTGTCTTCCGTCAACGTTTCAAGGATTGTATGTTGATGATCATTTTAATTATCGCCTCGGACCATCGTCGATCATGATTTTCCATGACAGTATATCAGGCCTTTCGAAAGCAAGTACGAATTGCATGTCGAGTTTCGTGTTCATTTGAGTAACGGTGACTGAAACTAAAAAAGTGTGACCGTTAGCTGCTAAATTCATCTCCTGCCGTCACTTTTGTTTCATGTTAAATTTTGATGACGTGGCCCAGTTGCGGTCATCATTACGTTGCTTTGCACAAAATGTTATTGAAATGCGTGATTCACCTACGTTTCTGAGCTCCACTAGTTTCCTCTTCCCTTTTGCCCTCTTCCACAACTTCTTGACTCTCAATTTGCATCATTTCGTACCTCAAACGAAGACTTACGTGCTGGGTCTCTTCTATAATCGAACCAAATCAAAATTTCGTCTTTCATCTACTGCATACCTATAAAATTCTAAATTTCACTTCAAAATTGCCCTTTCTTTTGTCACGTCTTCTTTCCTAATTTTCTCGATTTAGACCAAATCTGTGATCATCTTATAACGGCTTTGTATTTTATTTCGAGTGAACAACGAGAAGAATCTTTTGATTCATATTTTAATTACTTGCTCTCTTCTAGATTTATTTTTCTCTCTTCCGCCTTGGTCGTACTTTTCCGATTTTCGAATTTACTTGCCCTCAAAATCCCGAATAAAACGTTGTTCATCTGGCGTCAAAAATACATTTGGTTCAGAAGATGCGCTTTTTAATATCCTTGGAGTAATTTTGTGAACAAGTAATCTATGCGTGATACTATACCACTCCATTCTTTTTCATGGAATTCATGCTCAATCGATAAACTGAATTGCGTCTTGTAATCTGGTAAATATTGTATCATCCGATCGCTAAGTTGGCGTTCATGTAAATTATCGCGAACGAAACATTTCCTCACAAATGACTTGAAAATCTCATACGGTAACCATCTTCCACCGACCTGTGTAGCGTAGCAAATCAGGTAAAAGTACAGTTAGAGCGAGGAAAGTACATGTATGTTTAAAAATTTTTAACTCTATGATTCGTCTGAAAGTGTGTGTGCCATTGATATCCTGACTACGTTATTCCGGCAAATTATTGACTCCTGTAATTCTAAATTCGGATAACGGGGACTGATGATGCGATTCAAGTTATATTAAGAAAAATATGAGGACGGCTAAAAGCCTAAGCCTTTTATGCGATGGCTGCTTCTCATTCCCGGATCATCTAACTTCTTTCGATAGAAAGTATCGTTTATTCCTAAATCAGCCACATGGAAAGTAAGGTACAAATCGGATTCCCAATCACTGAAAGTGCAACCATGAAATTCAATGCGGAAATCACGCTGAAATTTCAAATAGTGATTTTCAGTTCACTGGCTGATCGTTCAGCCCGAAGTGACAAGCACCGAAAGTTATGTTATTAATCAAATCATGTGATTTTTTGCTTAAGCTTGATGAAATTAGGAAATTGCAGTCTACAGTCACAAAACCTCAAGCCTGTTACGAATTATACGGAATAAAACATTGACTACATTTATTACAGTTTTAGTGAGTCAAAACTGCTACTGATTTGCATACCCTAATTCATAAAAAACTCATATTAACGGTTCCGTGTGAATTTAACAGTCATACCGTACAAACTTAAATGCTGTTAGAAAAAAAAAAGTTCATTCCGAAATCAGCGATGCTCGTGAGATGGTTACAAAACCTTTTCCCATCACTACAGCGCAATACGATTATTAAGCGCTATAATCGAAAATACAAATCGCATTGATACTTCAAACGGGATTTTTAATTCGAAATCTGATCGCTCACTACGATGTGATGATAAGAGTCAAAACTTAAATTAATGAACAAATTCGTTAAATAATCCCTCACGCCTGATAAAATCAATAAAAAATTGAAAGATACAACCTAAAAAACGAAAAAAATGAAGTTGAACGTGTTGCTAAATACACCTATAGAACAAAATTTGGATGTTTTAGAGTAGAGTTGCGGCGCTTGAAAATAAAATTTTCGAATATCTTGACTCTACCAATGCATCACAGACTTTACCGCAGCCTAATACTGATACTATTAAAATAGTAAATTAGAAAAAATTAATCATAAGTGATGGTACATAGGAACGTAGAAATTTTGCATTTCACTAATTTAAGATACAAATAGATATTATTAATTTTAAATTGAGGTCAAATACGTACATCAAAACTAATTCATTGTCTGCTGCATTACATTAACTAACTTGCCACATAAGTTGCGCACTCATACTGTGAGTAATAGTGTTTATTGAATGAGAAGTACGCCCAAGAATATAAAGCACTCATTCTGTTACAGCGATTCGAAAATTTATGCAACGTTTTGCATATAATCAGAAGGCAAACATCTCAGGGCATAAGACGCTCAAAGGAGATTTCGAAGCTCAGTCTGCAATTGAGTGGGCGAGAATTTTTTGGTAAATTAAGCCGAGCTTAAAAAGCATAGCATATTTGAGAGATATTTTCTCAAATATTTATTTAATATCCAGATTCTATCTTTCAACGCCGAATTTACCGCAATGGCTGCTAAGTAATCTACTTAAGGTGGTCTTCACCGTCAAACTTTATGCTTATTGTTGTCAATAATTTTATACTCGCTTCACTTCTGAAGTAAAATCATTGCTCGTACGCTTTACAGAAAGGATTGCCTAGAGAGGAGAGGGATGTTACGAACAGTTGGGAGTTACTATTTCTCAAGAGTGGGGCACGGATAAACCAAACAGAAAATGGAAGAAAGAAAGAAAAACCATTTATTCCGAAATCATTCTCGTACAAACCAGAGTACAACTTGGTTTTTCAAGCTGTAAGACTACAATTTCAAAATTATACCTGGAATTCCCATTGAAACTTCTGATTGTGATTCACAGGGCGATCGCTCAGCGTGAAGTGATACTAAATGTGAAATACAAATCAAAATCATGGCGCGACTTTTTAGTACAAAACCATGGGGATTTACTATAGTTGGCTACGATCGTTATTTTCTTGCATCATGCTCAGTAGCTGTCAATATTTTTAATATCATAATGCATTCTTGAGTTTTTTCTTCTTAGTAGCCCTTTACAGTCGTACCTGCGGAGCTTCCTCCATACGTGCACCACGCTACGCATGCAGCTTGCTACTGTCGCACAGAGTATATATCTAGAAGAGGGAGCATAGCGGCGTCAGGGG
>VOMN01055032.1:0-27761 GCA_014899125.1 Orchestia grillus
TGCACAGACATGGCTCATTTCTAACCTAACTTCGCCCAACATAGCCAAATAGAAAAAGAACTGAAAACCACGCTGCATGGCAACAGCCTGATAAACGTTCCAGATGCGGCCGTCTAACGAAAAAACTGCATTGTAAAAACTATTTATTCTGCTGCGCTTCACAGGGATCTCCGCTGGTCTAGAACTTTGTACATGTGGAATTATGCTAACCCCGTCTGAAGCACTGTAGGAAGTAAAAAAGACATTAGGTCCCTATCTAAGTTTCCGAACTTTAGCCAAAAATGCAAAATTTGGACAAGCATTTTTTTGTTGGACAAGCAAATGCAAACAATATATGGTGCAGAAGAAAATTATGTGCAATATGGACCCAAAAACCAAGTGTCCCGAGGGAAAATTTTCCGTTGTTCTTATAGATCAAATTCGGGAACTTAGTCGTAGACCTAATATTTGTACCGTATATGTTTTCGCAATGTCAGCAAAATCCGAAAAAGCTTGAAATACAAACTAGTGAATGCGACCCGCCTTGACAATACAAACTAGTGAATGCGACCCGCCTTGACAATACAAACTAGTGAAATGGCGGGACAAATTATATCGATTCCTTAAGTGCCCTATTATTTACGGTAACTAACAAACAATGTTATTTTCCTTGAATTTTCTATCTAAATCCTGAAGAGCGTGATACAAAGACGGACGGAAGGGGGAATCAACCAACCAAGCAACACTGGGCTATATTATATAACTAAGTTCATAAAACTCTCCACAAATTTTATGTGTTTAATGAGATTCCCATTGTAATAGCAAAGGAGAAATTACGCACAAAAAACGTATAAATCTACTCATTGATACATTTAAGGAGACTCCTGGCGTTTTATTATGTAGTAAGATTAGGCGCACAAATTCAAGAGCAGAAATGCTTGGGACTAAGAATGCAGACGCTCGTTTATCGAGTCGTTCATGTGGCACTGAAGTTAGCGTAAGGTTTTGAACAGAAGTATTGGATGCTAATGCAGACGCTCGTTTATCGAGTCGTTCATGTGGCACTGAAGTTAGCGTAAGGTTTTGAACAGAAGTATTGGATGCTAGATCTGCTCCCTGAGGGAAATTTAACGAAGTTGGCTCCTCCTAGTATTCTGGACACGGTGGTGGTCGGCACTAAAAGGAAACGGAGGGAAAACGAAGAGTTTGGTCAAGAGAGACCGAGGAGGAAACATAGAAGGAGAAAATGAAAAATGGTAAAAGGCGAAAAGACGCATAAGCGTATAATTTAGGTGAGATGGGCGTTTGTGGGGTGTCGTGTAAGTGTAATGTGACCCATCGGGGCTTTGTGTGATGAGTGTTGTAAGTAATTGTGTGAGTGTGGCTTCTGGACACTAAAATTTAGAACGTAGCGCTAACTGAGCCTGACGCCAGCGAAAACGAAATCCTTACATTTCCCAGTGTTTTAGTAGCGCCCACTATGGTATATTGTTGTTTGACAAAACCTTACGGAACAGATGAACGACGTAAACGTTAATATTATAATACAAAAATCACGTATAGTCTTTCACTTAGTGTATTTAACTTCAACATATGCAGGTGTAAAGGAATTCCAGTCAAACAACAGATGCCACACGCCTCTGTCATGAACCCTCTCACTTATGATTGCGGGATGATGATTAATGATGATTGGGTCAGCCGATTACGGTAATATAACTGTACGCCTGACGATAATGCCAATGAATCTTAAGCCTAGGAAATCATCAATCCCCTGAGAAAGAACGTGTGACCTTCCGCACCTGTCAATGACGATACGTATATTTACCTTAAATTGCTGCCTGTGCTACTGTGAATGACACGCCATAAATTGGCCTTAAATTGCTGCTTGTGCTATCTCTCATCAACAGACAATATGTTGACCTTAACTCACTAGCTCTGCAAGCAGCGACCAAAATACGGTTGGCAGAGATAACTCGGCAACACTGGCCAATTTTTCAACCAGCCCACTCCGGAGTAGTGGTTTACCTGCGGGTACGAGATACGACAAAACTGCATCAAGGATGATTCAGAGGCTGCTTAGAAATACCTGCCTAATTCAAGCACCGAAAATTGGGAAGAGCCACTGTAATCCTCACGTTTCCTTCAGTGTTTTGAACGTTACAAGCCAAACGAGTTACGCATACATGAAAAAGCAAGTTTAGTGCGAAAAGGAAAGAAGCTTTATTCCAATCAAACTCACTTCCAAACATACTTGCTTTCACTAGTACATGACAAGGAATAATTAATGGCGGGGCCCGATTGCGGCGGGGTATTCAAAGTTAAATGCTGGAACTCAAAGTTAAATGCCTAAAAGAAGCACCACGTGACCACATCAGAATCAACTTCAGCGTCCTACCAAGATCGAACCGTGGACCTCCTCGACATAGCCAGGCACGCTGCGCCCGTCGCTCTGTCACAATCAACGAGTTTACGACCACCAATGCAAGCGATGTCTCCAATGCTCGCACTTGGCAAGTCATTCGACATCGTTATAGTGCACAACACTCACGTAGCCGTAATGATAAATTTCAAATTTATTTGTATTCACTGAATTCAGAATGATCACGATTCTACATACATCCGAGTAACGAGATTCTGATCGATTCTAGTTCTTGATACACTTTCCTGAGGGAAAAAAATGCATCAGTAGTTTTCTAAAAGAGGAGTACTATATTTCACATTACTACTGAACTACTGAACTGAACTAGAGGCATCAAACATGAGTATGAGCAATGAAGGAAGTTAGAAATAGTAACACCACCAACACAAAACGAAGTCACACAGCTGGATATTGTTTGAATTAATTAAAACCGAGCACACTAGCTTTATTAACTTTTTTTCGAAAGTATGTGACGGAAAAAAGTATGCTGTCACGTTGCTTCATGCACAGTGTGTGGCATAATGGCCTGATCCATTCATCGCTTTAACGCATGCGCTGCCACCAGGCAAATTAGTGTCAATATTTCATGCTACGATAATTGTTGCTAATAATAATCATTTGACTTGCCTTTTTTCTAACTGAATTGTACCCAGTATACTTACAGAAGAAACACGCATACAATCTATAGAGCCGAACGAACACGTGCGTCAGAGGGTGAAGCTGAAGATAGCAACTAAACATAGCTAAATAACAGTCGAGCTGAAAGCGGCAAAATAAATGGTGGATTTGAATGACCTAACGAAAATGAATCTAAAAAACAAACCTGAAATAATCGAATGATTTTGATAAACTGCAAAACAACAGAATCCCGAGACTTTCAAGATTTGTCTTAATTCCATTTTGAAGACGATGTTCTTTACGTGAGGAGGCTGTTCATTAGGGCACCAGTGAGTGCTGGTCCAGTTCGCCTGATTTCTGCCTCGATGAATGGCTTGAGTTGATGTAGATCTGTCGGCTTACCACAGTAAGCTCTTCCCCTTAAATATTCCCTAAGAATACATCGATAGCAAATAAAACTGGTATATCTCAGAATTGATAGATGCTTCGATTTTACAAATCCGTTTAATATAAAAGGAGCTGGTGAAGATTCTTTTTACGCTCCATCGTTAAAAATCCCACGGTACCACATGACGCACATGTTCGTCATATAGCTGCGAACTTGTTGAAAACGTAAAATCAAATTTGAGAACAAACAAATGTACTTTCACTTTCGAAGCGCATCCATATTGCAATTCTGTCTTACTTTGTTTGCGGCTGAAAACACATTTGTTCCTTCTTCACTTCACTTCCATTAAGTCAACAAATGGGTCCAATTTATAGCGCCTCGCGTGTGAGGGGGCATACCGCGCAGCACAGCTCAGCCCGATGCAGCCGTGGCTTGTCCTTATTAACACGTTGACTCCGATTCTCCACGCAGGTAAAACTACATGCCAACAAATATCTCTACTGTGAATTTAAAAATGAAGGATTTTGGTTTCACAAATTCGGTTACTCTATTAATTTTCTTTCTAATCAGAACTAGCTTATTCGATTGATGAACACAAATTTGAAAAAAAACTCGAAAATTTGTATTATACATGATAGTGCTTTGGTTACATTAGGTTAGGTTAGATGATCGCGTGTACCATATATGACCCACTCCGGAGTCAACGTGTTAAAATAATTGAGTCTTTCAGGCGAGAAAGTTTTGAATTTCTTTCAGATGCATCATTTACGAAGTTAGTTTATCAGCTGCGTAAAATTTACTCCCAGCGTACAATATCTTAATAAACAAACGATAATTTCATTATGAGAAGTGACGTTATAAACAAGCTTTACATGATATCTCCAAATTCATGCACTTGCTACAAGTAGAGCATGGGTCATAGATGCATTATCGACATCCGGAAAAAAGATGATGCAAGACCTTCAAGTAGAAGACCATCCATGCATCACTATGGAAGACCGTGCTTAAACTCTTTGTTTCTTAAATTTTTAAAAATGACATAAGCACGTAAGTCTTTCCAATTTTCCCAGCAAAATGTTGCTGTAATCTACACGCGAAAATGCCATCATTTGAACATAATGGTGCTCTTTTCATTCCGTATCGAGATGTGTCCACTCAGAAGGATTGACGCCTTCAATTTCATATTTTGATTCTTTCACCATCAAATAGTGGGATTTTCACCGATGTATGTCAGCATATTCATTTTGGCAAGATGGTACCAGCACCACAAAGTATTGATTTTGAACGGGTTGAGAGAATTTTTTAACAACCTCGAAAACTATTTCGAAGACTAAATTTTACACCCCGACTTGAATCGGTAACAATAGAAAAACTATTGTAACGCTGCGAAGCAAACGTTGCACAACAAATTAAGTTCAATTTATTTTAATCGGAGCAGAAAGTCGAGATGCAACCATAAAAAGTAACATTTTCCGTTCTTAGTTTAATTATACACCCGGCAGATCTAAACTTTCAAGACTACTACTACAAGCGCAGAGCCAAACCAACAGGTAAACAAAACTGGCGTCAGCTGACAATCGAGGACTAAGCATCACCGTACACCAGAGGACTTTGCTTAGTTTCCTCACCGCAATATTATAGGATTTTAGGGTTAATATTATTGGGATATTGGGGTAAATAAATACCAAATATCGGAGGTACGGTAAATACTAGTTAGAGGTAATTATAGACAATTTCAATGCCTGTAACTCTGATGAGAAGAAGGTAAAAATCGTGTTTTGAAATCACAAAATTGTATAATGATGAAGCAAAACTCGGCGAAATCGTCGTACGAACCTCAAAAAAAATTAGAAATGGGCATAGAATTCAATTTACTTTGAGTTTCTGTTTACGGAAAGCTACAATTTCACCTTCAGTGGAAATTTTTGGCTTTCGTACAATTTCAACTTACTGATCACACAAAAAATCGGTGCGAGTAAATACATCCTTCCACTTAATAAACGCTCACAGTTTCAAACAAGATTTTACAGAATGTTTAATTTTATAAACACGCGCTCCTCTAAAATTATTTTTACTACATTTTTTTTGTTAAGCAGCGCATGAATTTGATCTAAATTTAAAACACGGCCATAAAAGTGCAGCAGAAATTGTCATAAAATTTCAGAAAATACACTCAAATCTCTCTTTCGTCCGATGTTAAAATCCGAACCTGAAGTAAAGACTTCAATACCCAACTTAGTCACACAAGTTTAACTTCATGCGCTCGCGGCGCTTGTCCCAGCTGAACACGTCCGCTGCGTTTCACAGAAACCTAACTTCTGCAAAAAGATGGCAGTTTTTCTCGCTGAAGCTACAACGAAGCCTAAAAGCACAAACTCAGCGCGGCTTTCTGCTAGTTGTAATAAAGAACGTCTAAGAATAATCTTCCCTAGCGGAGGAAAACTTGAGACTCGCGCTAATTTTTTTTAGGTGTTACCATCATTCATCCTCATGTAATTTGTCTTCTCTCTGATATTTAAAACAGCTTTAGAGCACATTCGCTGTGAACCGAGATCATCCTCACGCTTCAGGTTACAGCTTANTGCCTGCACTCTCGCTTCAACGCTTTTGGTGTGCGGGCACCCTTAGACTTCGGGGCTTGCATAGTGGCTTGGGTTAATATTTACTTCACTGCAGCCAACCGCACAGAGCGTCCTGTTAGTGGTACAGCCTTCACTGAAGTGTCAATAGATAGGAATTTTTTTATTGAGGGGCCGAAATCTATATTTAAAAAGTTAAAAGTTTCGAAGCATAGAAAGAGCAATATTGAAAAATATTTGAACAGTTCTTCTTCTCTAATTTAACAATTTTCCTTAAATCTACGGAAATTTGAACTACGTTTTAACAATTTTTTATCATATTGCATCGTGTCAAATGAACGAAGCAAACCTTCCCTAACCTAATCTTTCATAACGTTACCACAACTTAACCCTGACGTAACCAGCCCTGATGCAACTCGTAACCCTATAATGTAGCCCTAACCTAACCCTAACGTGGCCGGGAGAAAACACAAGAGCGGGATACAGGTTGTACAACGGAGTAATTTTTCAGCATTTTATCATATAATAACCCTCGTGAAAAAAGGTTTCCGCCACTCAGGAAACAGTCCTATCCAACGACACCATGACGGCTGTACGATGACTAGTTCACTCTGTGCAATTGACCGTTGTAAAGCAAACATCAGCCGTCACTTGCACGGCGAATGAAGACTTCGCTTTCACGATATTTATTATTCGGAAATCCAATGCAGAAGAGAGTTTTCAAGGGTAAATTTTCAAGTATGTTCTACACGCATAAACATTCTCAAATTCTAGAGTAATCTGTTGCAATTTCCTCCAATCTATGACAGGTCTCGGACATGCAGAGAGTTTGCACATGTAGTTCGCTCATTCAAGAATAATCTCACACAATTGCTAATCTTGCAACTATGAAATATCCTCACAAAAGTTTAACTAATTATTTCCCGATGAATGAACCAATCTTTTCCTGCTACCTGAACAAATTTACATCCTACATAATGAGCAAATAACTTTTTCTGTTAACCCAAGAAATTATTTATTACTACATCAACATACAATTTCCTGATGCATCAACCCAAACATTGTTTGCTACATCAATAAATCACTTCCTGTTCCATGAACTAGTCATTTCCCAATAAGTCAATAAATCCCTTCTTAATACTTCAACTAAACATTTCTTTTCGCACGAACAAATAACTTCCGGCTGCCCTAGCTAAACAATTCCAGATAATTCAACAAACCACTTCCTGCTGTATGAACTTAAACTTTCCCTGATAAATCAAAAAATGACTACCTATTGCATCGACTAAACTTTTCCTGATAAATTAACAAATGACTTTCTATTGCATCGACTAAACTTTTCCTGATAAATCAACGAATGACTTCCTATTGCATCGACTAAACAATTCCTGTCACATAAGCGAATCACTTCCTGCAACATCAACCAACCTTTTTCTGCCACACCAACAACTCAATTGGTGCCACATCTCCGCAGTTTACGTTTCTCACAAAATACACGACCAGAACTCGCAGCTCTGGCTGTTCAAATTTCCACCACGAGCACATGGAAACACGGCCACCACACGCCCGAGGTAAACAGTTAACTGCGAGTTCCGGCGAATCTAAACAAGAGAATCTTGCTTTTCTCGGCTGCGGTGGTTTTATTTTTACCCTAAGATAGGGAAGGTCGCTCACTGCAATGACTCCTGAGGGAGCGCTCCCGCCTCGGCAGCTCCCGGCACTGACGCTCTGCGATGCACGTCCTCCTTGGGACGCCTGCAGCCCACGCTTGTGCAGTCTTCTGTCGCAGGCTGTTATGCTATTGGCCTCCTCTCGAATATCCGGATCATCTTAGGCACAAATTGATAGTGGACATTTTACTCTGGCAAGCTGTTATGTATTTGTCTTCTCTCTCAGATATGAATGACCTGAACCATAAATTACCCTAGAAAATTTTTCTGCTGTAAGCTGTTATGCGATTTGTCCGCTCTTTTATGCTCGTGTTGGAAAGATTTTAGACACAAATCGGTCATGAACAGACGTGCCAGACCTGAAGATATGTTCAACAGTGGGGGCAAGACCTGAGTCTGCTCGGAGAAGGAGTTTCTGATCAGCTGTGGCCCACAGACTCAAAGTGGTGAACGTCATTCAAACCTTCCAGAATTTTATCCTAAAAAGACGTGAATTCGATTCCATGGCAGACGTTTCAAGCGAGCGAATAAATTCAAGACTTGCCACAAGAGCTGTCATCACTTCTTTTTTGTACTTGTAATTGTGAAGTCGCTATCATTCATGCTGAAGTTTAATTATACGGAATTTTCGACCGAAGTCCAAAATCGGAAATATTTCCACTCAAAAACTTTGTAACGTTGAGATTTTAGAAAATCTAAAAAGAGAATAGCTCAATACAGAAAGAAAAACGTTGATCTCACACGGGTGTGCCTGCGGGCAGCTTTGTTTTGACGCTCCCTGTGCTCCCAGGTTGTTTCAAAAAATATTCTCGAGGATTTTACACGCAACACAAAAATAAAAAGCGCATCCTGGAATTCTGCTGCAGTCATGCAAGGTTTCACAGATTCCCCAGTGTATATTTTCAATTCTCCGAATTTGTTTTCCCCATTTACTGGTTTAGCTTTTCCATTTGAATTCTAAAGAACACAAGCTTCATGGAAAAATTTCACGTGAATATATGTATAACAGCATTTAAAGAAAGAAAATACAACAAACCTTTAAGTCAAACTCTTTCTTTGCTTTGCCAGTATTTTTGCAAAGCCGTTTGTTAGAGGCCACAATATACAAAATAGATTGAATGAAAAAACAACAATTTAACTGAATTTACAAATGTTGCTGAATACATTTTCAGCTTTTACTCTATTTACAGAAAAGCGGCTTCTGTGTTGCACGCATACCGAGTTGAGCCACCTAAGTTTTTTACCAAAGAACAACTTCGATGTTTAAAAGATCGAAAGCCGTGTATATGTACGCAAATGAGTGTGTATTCATTATATTCACGTATCTGCATATATATATATATATATATATATATCCCAAGCATATATATATAACATTCCTCCGATAAATTTCATCTGGATTCTTCATACGTACAAAATATACTTATTGTATTAGATACTCCCTCATTCTTGTACAAAGCTTGGGTACACGGTATGGGACTGGGGTACACGGGTGTGGAACTTCAGCAAAAACCCAAGAATATGTCACATGGCTCGTTCCTGTCGCAGCATCTCGTTCTATTTAAGTAAAGTAAAGCAGTACAACCAAGTGAATAACTATTCTTTTACTGAAGAGTAGAAAATTCAAGAACGGATTGCTAGTTACGCCTTCACTCACGTTTATTTAAATCTTCAATTGAAGTCATTAGGCCAACGAAGCCCTAGCGTTCATTCTCGAATGCAACCGTTTGGTAACAGTTGGCATTTCGATCAAAGTGCACCAACACCGAATGCGCGTACAAACTGCCAGGGACCCATCCTTCAGCTCACAGCTAATGAAATACGTAGGTAGCTGTGCACGGAGAAAAGCTAAACCGAACAGTCGGTGCGTGCCGTTAAGCAGACCCGTATGCAGAAACTCCAGCGACGCTCGGAGTAGGCCCAATATAGGGCAAGGCAGGCTCTTAATTTGGAGCTTGAAGCGCTCGTCCTCGCTAACGAAGCTTTGAATTCTATATGACCCCTTCAACAGAACTTGATAACAGAATGACGCAGTAATCCTCGAAGGATCGAGAGCGGATAAATTGGCGAAATGAATACATAAATGATGGATACTAGAACAGGATTCCTATTGACGTTCTTGATGAACCTAGCGTGTGGATGGAACTAGGGTTCACAAGATGATGAAGGTGCCCATTAATGTATTACAATGAATAACAAAAATCGCTTGCATCGTACGATACAACATCCATACAAAAAATGTTTTCGTCAATGTAAATATTTGTTGGGCTGTTCATTGAAGCCTTAACTCTACTGTCAGCATGAGAATTCTGATAAAACTCGCAAAGATTAAGGAAATGATACAAGTAAATTGTTGCGGATAGTAAAACACACTAGCAAAGCACTCTGAAAAGCGTCATATCGACAAGCACCCCCCATTTCTGTGGACTCGTTCAGTACATGTTGGACTCGTTCAGTACATGTTGGACTCGTTCAGTACATGTAGAGCTCGTGCCGCCCATCACTGGCGCCCCGCGTCAATACCGATGTGAAGATTTGACACGTTGCGCGAACGACGCTGCAATTCTGTCCCCATCTCTGGAAAGCGTCCACTAGAAAACTGTAAAAATTGTGAACTAAAAAGCTGTAAAGAGTAGCAGTGAGAAAACTGTAAAAAGTGTAAACTAGAAGAACTAAAAAGTGGGAATTAGAAAAATGTAAAAAGTCTCAACCAGAAAACTGTAAAAAGTGTCAACTAGAAATGCAAACTGTATCACTATAAAAAGGTAAGGCATGGCAGCTAGAAAAATGTATAAAGAATCGACTAGAAAAGTGTAAAACAGGTGAATTAGCAAAACATAAAAAGTGTGAACCAGGCAAATGTAAAGAACGTCAATTAGAAAACTGTAAAAAGTGTCAACTAAAAAGATGTAAAACGTACTACTAGAGAAATGTAAAAAGTGTCAACCAAAAATTTTCACACGACGAGTGAGCGATGATTCAGTTTTGGTTCCCATCTCTGAAAAGTGTGAACCAGGAAAATGTAAAACTCTTTTCTTGGCCGCGACATCGCAGAGTTACAGGCATCTTAATTTACGAATATCTGTGTGACGTCCCGCATGACATATTGCAATTTCATTCAATATGTTATACGATTTACCAAATGTATTTGTTGAATAGAGGCATTATTTCATGAAGAAATGCATTCACTACATCTTTTGCCTGATTCCTGGGTTTTATTCGCAATGGTGCGTGACAGCTTGAGCAAGCCTGTACCCTTCCCACATTGAACAAACTAACTGATCCCAAAGATAACCAACGTTGCAGCTTCATCAAGATCTCCGAAATACGTTCTAACATATATGTGATTTCACTTAACTATAAGCAAAGTGATGGAAATCAAGTATTTTTGAAGATGATAATAAATGCTCCGAAGATTCCAGGAGCATAACTACATCACGGAAAGAAGTCGCCGGTCCGACAGCAGGGATGCAGGCAGCGCCGATGAGCAAACACAGGGCCGCTGTTTGCTCCATTTCAATTGGCTGGATGAAGTTGTCGCGTGCGCTTCAGACTCAGGCTTGAGCTCTCCATTGTAAGCCCGCTGGAAGACTGACACCTCAATTTAAAGGCGGCTCTTTCTTTAGCCATCACTTTTTCCCTATTTTATTAGAAGCCGGGGCTTCTTCGGCGACTTTTAATGGAAAAGACCGATTAGGACTTGAAGTTTTGGGCACAGCGCTGCGGCAGGCGTACGCGAGCTGACGGAAGGCAATTTGCGGCAAACCTATAATGAATTTCAGTCTGTCTCTCAAAACTTTTCATTTTGAAGTGACTTTCTTCGTTTCTAATGCCGAGCTAATGCATGTAAAAACGGGTAGGCCCGGGACATTTGCTAGGAATGATTACCAGATTCTTTCCGCAATTTTCATTCGAATGTGTTTTTTCCAGAGATAGAAATTGAACAAAGAAAGTAAACTAGAATCAGGTCGTCGTCGGATTTACTTACTTATCTAGCAAAGACAGATTTCATTTCACTCTGGCGAAAGTAGTACAAAAGTGATTCCTACGTGGAGAAGCAACTCAAGTGGAACAAAAGTTTTTCCAAGTGTTACACATTTGAAACTCTAATGTTCAATACAGCAGTAGAAAATGAAGCGTACGAGATGAAGCTCCTAGACGCATGCGCCTTGCAGAACATCCCTGGACGAACGACTATCGCTAAGCTGGAAAGAATATCCATCTTATAGCCTTTGATCTGGCATCCACTACTACAGCACCTCGTGTAATATTCACGTTAAAATTCAGAAAAACATTAACTGCTACTGGTTAACCTTCACCTTAGCATTAACGGGACTCATCAGTACAACTTCTAATGCAACATCTGGTACAACATTCTATACAACATCCAATTCAACCTTTCATAATCCAAGTTATTTTGGCGATAAGGCAGCACGTAACTATGTAGGAAATGCTAGCTGCAACCTTATGTAAATATACGATAAGGCTGCATTTAGCTTTGTATGAAAAACTAAGAGTATTTTAACGAAACAGGACTGTTTCGTTCCTTTGGGCAGTAATGGGTTAACATCGAGTGCAACATCTATTATTGCATAAAAGCAGCATACATTCAGGATAAAATATAATGTAACGTTCTAAAAATAACTAATGCGACATCCGGTACAGTACACATCCAGCTCAAGAATCAATACCACATCCGGTGCAGTACACATCCAGCTTAAGAATCAATACCACATCCGGTGCAGTACACATCCAGCTCAAGACTCTATACCACATCCGGTACAACACACATCCACTATAACGACCATGAAAACCTCCCCAAAAATAAGCAATACAACATTCTGCATGACATCTCGCCCCACACGGATGAAGGCAAACACACAGAAGATCGCACCCGTTCAAGGAACACAAAGCTCCTTGTCGTAAGCGTCGTTCTGTGCAGCTACCTATCAGGGCGAGCCGTGCGAACCTTGTGTAAATATTTTATTATTTATTTCGGGGAAAAATTCGCGAAAATTTACTATCTATCCATTTTTTATGATATCTTCCATCGTTAGACTCAGTGAGCTTAGTATGATGGCATGCAGGTTCGACATTGTCTTTTTTTTGAGACAAATGCTGCACTTTTCAAGGAAAATTTGAAAAATAAATTGCACAGCAGGACACTGACATAGACAAACAGACGTATATACACGGAACAAAGCACACTCCATCAATACGTAATTAGCTTTTTAATTAGCTATTGCGCCCCTGGTCATTAGAAGTTCAGGAGCAACTTTCTGAGTCTAAAAGTTCGAAACTTTGCGTCGCGGCCGCGAGAATTTTGTGTCTTGCCAAAATAGTCGCCAATTTCCCATGCCTGTGGGCGTCACAGAGAAATTTTATGCCAAAATACGTACGAATATCAGCAGCGAAACCTACGACCGCGCTGTAGCTACCGCCACACGCTGCCGCATATCCTTCGCATTAGCACATCGGGTCTAAGCGACTCCATCTCTACGTTGAACAGTCCACACACCTAGACCGCAAACAGCAGCAGGTAATTTTGGTGCGACGCAGTTCTTGGCAGAGCATCAAATTCAAGAAAAGTGGAGAGCATGGCGTGCCAAATGTCGATGTCCTGGGTAACAGTATAATTACTCGGCTTGAACAAGCAGCGGCGGGCGCTGCAAGGCTCGTCAAGTGATAAGTCTGAAGGATGCGTTCTATTTAGAGTAGCCATTAATTGCCTAATTGCTCCAGCAAACAAATCGTGCCCTGAAATCCATACAATCATGCTAAGAAAAACGTCAGCGCTACGAGACTTCAAAACGAGGGAATTTCAGACAGCTTGCGAGCTTTTCCACTCATTTAACATCTCAAATTTGAGCTCGTTATTTTCAGGGATTTTACGCATGTTTTCAGTACAAAAAAATCTCTTCACTTGTACATCAAACATCATACAACTTTCAAAATGCTCGATCATAAAGTTAAATCTTCACACTATGCTCTATCAATTTTCTATACACACAAGGTTATTCAACTAGTTCTCACTGAGTGGTTCTTTTCAGAGAGCAAACGTAAAAACGGCTCCAAAATGAACATCATATCGAAAACTAAACTTTGTTCTTTCCTCTGTACATATAGCTGTCACTCGGCCACGGAACGACAGGCTCTCTTCACGAAGATCTGCCCCAGATCTCAGAGCTTGCATCGTCGACTACGAAACTCATGCGGGTGTTGTAATTCAGTCCAGCTAAGACATAAACTTTCGCACACACGCCGCCATAATAAAAGAACTTGAAGCTTTGCGCTCTAGCCTAATTGACCGCTCCAACTTGAGAGACAGAGAGATATGAGAAGCCTTCTCTAAATAATTCACCCTCTCACCTAACTTCCGACCTTATCATTTTGAGAGAAAACTGAGGTAGTTTTATTTTTTGCTTTGATGCATTTCAAGGACAACAGGGATTCATGCACGAAATTTAGGTTCCAATTCTAGTTAATTTTGCTAAAATACTAAACTAATTACATACACAATGGCGGCATGTACATAGCCATAAGCCCACGCAAGAAAAACACCCACTGCCTATATCGAATAAAAATTGAATAAATAAATTTTTATGTTTTCAGTTACTCGTTCGGACTTAACATGGGAAAATTTTTATCACTACAAAATGTTCAGAAAAATCTGTTCTTCTGAGAATTTGTGGAGCGCGAGCGTATTGGCGACGGAACTTTCATAGTAAAATGCTAAAGAATATACTGCGGAACGTACCTCGAAATAAACTCTCAAAAATTTTTCAAACGCTTTATATAGGAATCTGCGAACTAACTCCAGTAAAATAGGTTGAGGCCTTATCCTTCAACGATTCTCAGGTTAGAATAAGTGAAGGATCTCTTTGACTCCTACTCAGCAGTTTGGAAGCTGGTAACGTGACTCACACTCGGAGTTGAGCGTTTCTTGTACAATCGTAATCGCAAAACCCATCATTTTCTGGCCTGTGATTTCACTTGACAAATTTTGGATTGCTCATTTTGCTTCCAGATCACACGGTCGAGCCCTGCTGTACACAATAATCACAGCCGAATATTCGTTCAAATACTTCTTGTATGATGATCGTTATCTTCAGGGATTTTAAGCATGTTTTCAATACAAAAAAAAATCACTTAGGTTTACCTGTGTGCGCTTTGCATTGATTATAAAAAACCCTCAACATATGGATTAGAAATACATAGATATTATTGTTAATATTTTTATCGCCAAAGTCATGATTTAAAGCTCCCTGTCATACAATGAGTTCCAAATGGAGCGAAGAGAAATGGTCTTTTTATGTGGGCGAAGGAAAGCATAATTCTACGCACAAGGAGCGTTACCCACAGGAAAACTTGTACATAGAAACGGCAAGTTAGGAATGAAGAGGAAGAAAAGACAAAGACGAGAGAGCGAAGAAGGTATGAAAATTGAAGGAACTAAAGTGGGCACTAAGGATAGAAGTCCTGAAGGCCTGGTTAAAGGTAAAATAACCAAACGCTGCTTATGGAGACGCGAGTCCCCATAGCATACGATAGACAAACCTTACTATCCTAACCCTATTGCCTATTCAATGCTCCGGGTGGTAAATTAGATACGAATTGGTTATCTAAATTATTGTAGATAAAGGAGATTAAAATTTTTAAGGGTTTATGAAAGCATACCTGAAGTGCTCCTGGAATATTTTGGTGCATTAAAGCTCACCCTTGTTATAATTTAAATGGAGTTCATTGACCATACAGGTAGTTGAAGGGAGCTCCTTTCGTTAAAATCTCTTCAGTTTGACGTACACTACGCTCAATTCTACGCAAACATATGAATTCCATTTTTCAGTAGATTGTTTTGAGGAGATAGTCTCCTTGAACCTAAAGTTAAGATTATTTCACGAGGAAAAAGTACTCTATGTCTTTCTCACACATCAATTGAAGGCAATCACGTACCCCCACATTCCGCTCACGACAATCCAACTCGCCGCATCTAACGCCTGCGGACGAATGCGTCGATGTTGCAGTCGCCGTACGTGAAGGCAGTCACGGAGATGCGGGTGATCTAAAGCACACCGATATTTCGAGCAGGACCACATAGCCCAGAATAAAAGTAAATAAATTTTTGCGTGTCGTGTTCTCCCCGGAACAATTGTACTACGAATGTTATGTCGTAAAGCACAACGCATTAGACAGGGTTGAGATGTTGGCTGAAAATTAAATTAAAAAAAATGATCTTAATTGTACAAATTCAGCGTTTGTGCAATTAAGAATGGGTCTTTCTTCGCTTCAAATTTCTGAAATAATAAAATTCTTGAATTTGTCGCTTCGATTTAACGTACATTGGCATATTCCTTGAGAGTGATCCTAGAATTAAGCGTCTGCTACCAGCATATTCTTAAAAAATTCTTCTCTAAATTAAGCGACTGAGATCAGTATATTTCTTGAGATTGATCCTAAAATTAGGCTAATCAGAAATAATTGGAGCTAATCAGCCGACTCGTTTTGTGTAGCGAGCTCAGCTCAGCGTCTTATTGAGGCTGGTTGGATTACACTTGGATTCTCTATGGTGAAGATTAGTCTAAAAATTACTGGCAAAATTGCCTCACAAGAGGAAGAATTACCCTGGAAAAAAGCGGCCGTGGATTACGTTCTGCAAATTACTGAGGCGAGCTCGGGTCTCACGGAACAGCGCAACGAGCGCCTCGGCAGCGCTAATTTTCCGTCCGCAAGTCTGCGGGCATTTCTCGCACGAAAAAAGGACGCCGAGCACTAGCACTTTTTGCGGTCCAGTTCTAGCATGAGCAAACTTGCTAATTTCCGCTGCCCGAGTAATTATGAAATGGGATTTTGAAGCATCGTTAAAAACCGATCACGGATAAGATTCTACAGTGCTACCGCTTGAGGGTGACCCAGCAAGTAAGAGTGACGAATATTTGCTGAGTTTTTTGCTGGTAGAGAAGCTGAAAAAAATACAAAAGCGAAAAAGCCCTCGATATCTCCTGGCATACTTTTGATCACGGAGACGCGACGAAATAAAGGAAAAAGCCAAACGAGAGACTCCTGAGAAACTCGCGAACGTGCCTCCTCGCATCACTCGGTCTCTGGAAATGCTTCACCGCATGACTTTTGCAGTCGACAAATAACGTACATTTTCTGCACACGCTACACGATCAAAGCGATTTTAATTTTGCAAGTTTACGCCGCGGAGCATTAACACAAGAAGGTCTTTCATAAAATCGCACACAGCAGAAATCTTTGCCATCAAGGCCTTAAACTTCTAGCAAAAGAAAAACCAGACGCCGCACGTGCATCGGTCTCCAGAGCCTGCTTCTGACTTCGCCGTGAGGGCTTCCACCACAAAAGCGACAGAAATGCCAGCAAAACAGAGTAAAACATTAATGACTGCTCAAATGTTCTCTTCAAAGGAAACAGATTTCCAGGCTGCGTACGTGCCTTTGCAGCCGTCCGCACGGTGGAGGAGGGACCCCACCGTTCAGAGGGTCCCAGCAAAGAGGACGTGGATTTCAGGACACTTCGCTGTTTTTTCCCTGCATTCCGAGGAAGGGTTTCATTTTTTGAGAGTATTTCCGAAAATGGCTCAAAACTATTTCGTGTATTGAATTTGTCCGTTTGTATTTCTCGGAATTTCTGAGTATTTTCGTCAATGTTGGTTCGTTGCAAAGCACCAGGAACTCCAGTTGGCCTCCATCTTTGTACGACTTTGATATTTACAAGTGAAAAAAACATCTTTGATCATCCGTGATTTGATCACAACACCGAAACTTTTCAAGTTCAGCCTGCACGTAAAAAAGAATTTCAAAGACAACATTACATCCCTTAAAAACACGGCCACGAAACCGACATTTGAAAAGACAGCTCTGTCAACCGGATTTTTCAGGCGAAGAAACCCCTTAACCTCCAAGTAAAGTTTACCCAAACGCCGGAGCATCTGTCTGTGTATAGCGTTCTGAAGCGGCTGTTTTTTTTGGCTGAACGCTGGCATTTTCCCTCAGTAGTTCCTGAGAAGACAGCAAGATTACGTGAGAGTGAGAATTGCGTCTGGAGTACTCTGGAGCGACAGCTGCGGTAGGCGTCGAAATCAGTGCAAGCGAATTCAGAAGAAGGGCCTGGGCAAGACAGCCTCCGAGTGCTTGTCAAAACCAGGAAGCGGAGGAGCTTCAAGGCGCTCGTGTAACAGAGATGTTTTGGGCAGATGTGTTGCTGTGTGTCTAGCGTCACTTTAGGCTAATGCTTCATTGTTCACGAGCAGTTTATCTCTTCTTTGCCAAAGCCTATGCGGAACTTTTTGGTTGACGAACTGTATTTCTGACGTAGTTCAAAATTCAGTCAAAATTAAATTGCGAGTATTTAGTGTTGAAGACCCTCAGTTAAACCAGAATAAATGTAGAGTTATTTACATTTTATCAAAAAAATCATCTCAGTACGCTTGTATAGCGATGTAGTTTATCGTACATGACTTCGTCTTCCCTCAGTTAAAGAAATATATTAACCCTTTACTCGCTAGTGAGGCTCTTAAGTGACACGTGAATACAAGTAAAGTACTAAAGCATTAGGCTAGAACTTTCCCTTTTACATCTGATGATGGATGTGACGCGTAAAACACCTGTTGCAGCTAACCCGTTCATGTTTTCTTTTCATTCAGACACTCAATTATCAAATCAAAAATTGATTCGATTTCTATTAAAAAAATCACGCGCGAAAACCTTAGGCGTTGCTGTGTGTAATGAGTTAATACGACATGAGTTTTGAAGTAAATTCTAGATTTAAGAAGCACTCAATCTTCGTAATCACACTTTGAATATCCTTGAGCGCAGAATTCCTCATCCTTGGATTGACAAACATTGTCGCGATTACATCGGCTTGAAAAAAGAGTTCATGTGATGACTACATCCGTAAATGATTCACAAGACTCCTATCATATTTCCTTCCGTGATGATGTCGCCCCAGTTTTTAAAAATCCGCAAGACCTTCCAGTCAATACATGGAGAAGCAAGACTCGCAACACGAGCTGCAACAGAAGCCAGACTCGCAACACGAGCTGCAACAGAAGCCAGAATCGCAACACGAGCTGCAACAGAAGCCAGACTCGCAACACGAGCTTCAACAGAAGCCAGACTCGCAACACGAGCTTCAACCCCTTCTTTGAACGTCCAACACACGTCGTCACCTGCAATCTCTATGACATTTCGTAATTGCCTGCTGCGCTTCTAAAGGACAATTAGTTCCTTATTGCCGCCCTCAACAATTTAGTAACCTATCAACTTTTGACGTGAATGTTCCTTGGGCAGCAATTTAACACCATCAATTGACTTGCGCCGCTTAAACCTTTCCTGAAAGGATGAGCTAACTCGTTTCTACCTAATTTGTGCGTCTCACGTTTGATGGAGCAAACTTGCCAAATTTTCGATTTTGAATGAACAAACTTAGGATGAGTTTACTCGTCATTCCTTGACCTCTCCCGGTGTAAGCCGACCATTGCTGAGTATTCTTATACATCCGGAAAAAACTCACAAAAATCTCCTGAATACAGAACGTGTTCGCCATAAACGGCTACCGGGTAAAGGGTTAAATGGACATGTACCGAACTGAGAAATGTAAATTTAGTTTTTCCACTGCACTTTACGATGATTCCTCCAGTCAAATACGATTCTGTTCGGAGTAGAAATTGACTTTAAAAAGCAGTCTCAGTTATTCACCCCGGTTGAAACGAACTTTCAACAAAATTTAGGAATCACAAACGTTCAAATAACTTCTTTGGCTCGTAAAAAAGGCTCAAAAGTTTGACTTAGGAAATATGTACGTCATGAAATCCTCCTACAAGAGTCGGTTTTGCGATCGCGATATCACAGACTCGGCCGTCTTTGCACGAGCGTAGGCGCGGTCGCACGCTCTGGCGCGGAGAATTCGTACGCAGTTAAACACGTCTCGTTTTTTGCGTTTGATGGTTCGAAAATGGATTCCTAGAATACATTTCCATTCACGAGTTCTTTTCTAGTTTCCAGACACGTAGCTTCCAATCATCGTAGCAATCCAAAATCGCTCGGAAAGAAAATTGTGAAAAGAGATGTAGATCAATTCTAAAACATTGTCCCTATCGTTAATGAAGTCACTTCAAAAGGAACGTTTTGTGGATTCACTACACGTAACAGATAATTTAGACAAGTGAATGCCCTACTTTCTGGTACAAAAGTTTGCAGAGAATGCTACTCCTGCCGATACTGGTCAACTGTGCTGTAAATATCTACCAGCTGGAGAAAAAGTTTACCATACCAGTAAGGATGTAAAAGTATGGTAAAAAGTTTACCATACCAGTTTACCATACTAGTTCGATGAAAAATCTACTACATCGCCAAAAAGTCTACTCTTTCAGTGGAAAACCTACTTTCACCGTAAAATATTTTTTAATATCGCTCCAAATTCTAAAAGCACATTAAAAAACCTTCTAGTTCATTTAAAGATCAACTAGCTCATTTGAAAAGCTATTAATTTATTCAAAATCAACCTGTTCTGTAGAGAAAATCAACTAGTCCACTAAAATCCATGAGTCTATGAAAATCAACTATTCCAATAAAAATCAACCTGCTCATCAAACACCAACCAGCTCATCAAACACCAACAATCTCATCAAACACCAACCAGCTCATCAAACACCAACCAGTTCATCACAAACGGACAAGTGCGGCCAGAACTCACCGCCCGCTACCACAGCAGCTCAAGTGAGCTCTCTGTACTCAGACGATGACCTTCCATTCATCTGCAACACTAATCGTCGCATCGTCTTATGCCAATGGTCACTTGAATGACCCGCTAAGCTGATTTTTCTCTACTTATTTCAGTCGTTCTAAATTAGGAAATAAGCGCAATTACTAAGCTACAGAAGTGGACTGCCACAGAGGCCTGGTTTGTACAACTGAGACCTTGAGTATTACTCTAAGAACGACTTGCGAAGTCTCTACCTAATCTCACTTTAATAACGAAAAGGCAAGATCAACCCACATCAATCATTTGAGTATGCTTTGGTAAAACCAAAGGTTAGACGTTTCGGCCATCTGCCATCTTCAGCGACATCCAAATATCTCTGAGCTAAAAATCCTTCATCAAAATATAGTTTTTAATTAACGTATTGATCTTGCTCTTTCATTCTTATTAACCATTTACCGACCGAGAAAATCTTACACCTCAGTTCCATACAAGGATGCCGTTATTTTTTCTTAAGAAGCTAAAAGCAGTCTTATTGCATGCATACACCGCATATATTGAGGCTGTAGCTAGTTGTTCGTTGAAAGCTAAATGCTGTCATGTTGCAAAGATAATATGGAAGTTGTAGGTTGTTTCGGCTCCTGATGATTTTCAATGCTCTAACTCTGCATCGGATTTGACGAATCTAAAGTCTAACGATGTTCAGCGTGGTGTGTCTCTGGAGTGAAAAATTGAGGCAAATTGTGCCTTTAAGGAGCAAAACATCGGTAGAAAATATGAAATATATCCGTAACGGATGTAGATGACTTGTGGGATTTTTTTACAGTGTAGAATGAGATAAATTGTCATAAAAATTATTATATATTACTCTGTTGTTAAATTTCCAAGTTTAGTAATTTGCTGTCATTCTTTTAGTGATGAATGGATAGGCGTATTTACAAAAATACCCAAGTAGTTATGTATGCACATACACATATCCTCCTTAGAATTCCTTGTTTGGATGCAGTTTGGTCACCCAGGCCCCGGGTAACACTGGTGTGCCGCGTTGTCAGAATGTCGCTTTAATCTCCCTTTCTTAAGGGAACACTCCTCTAGGGATCAAACCCAGGACCTTCTGAGTAGCGCGCCAGCCCACTCTACGACTGCGATACTGAGACCATGCGCTCCGGATTTATATACATTCATGTCGATATTTGGCAGAGGTAAGAAAAGCGGTGAAATGATCAAAGCACCGCTTTGGTCGCGCACAAAAAGCCCCTCATCAAGAAACCCTCGGGCGAGTAAGGCGTTCCCCAGTCCTAGTGGTCACATCAAAATGCCGCGCATTCCTCACCGGAAAGCTTTCCCAAAAAACGCCCCCAAAATAAACATCGTTCTCAAGAAGAGAGAAACTTTGAAAACATCTAGGTCAGGATTTTATGAGCTCGATCGAAGTAACCTACGGCTTCGGTTTCCAGGATTCGGATGCCATAAACGAAGAGAAAGACGGAATTTATAGAGGATTGAATTCCACGCCCTCCGCGCTGTGAAAAGGCAAAGAAAGTATGTCGCTTTTCACAAGACAATCGTAACCTACAAGCAAGTTAAGGCTCGTAATGGAAGAACCAAGGTATGCTACGAATGATATTTTCTTGAATCTGTTATCTGTTGAGACACGTATTTTAATTCTTGATCAGCATGAATTATTCAGAACCTTTCCTGCAAGATTTTAAATTCACCTGGTAGAGTTATTGAAGAAATACCTTCTTAACTCTCCTCAGTGGATCCAATATCTACACGCATGGACCGTATGTAATCTGGGCTATGAACTCGCCTAGTGCGAAAATTGATTGTTCATGTTCACCTTAATGACATCTTAATGAGAGCCGGTAGTGGATGTGTCTAGATCTTCTACTTTGCTTCTTCAAAACGACTAAATGGCTTCAACAGCGGGAAAACTTAAAAGCATCTGATTTTGTTAATCAAATACTCATTTTTTGAAACGGAGAACAAATAGGGGGAAAATGCAAAAATAAAATACTGCACAATACCATCGTCTTACAGAAATGATAAAAGGGTAAAACATGATGTAGAAGCACCAAGCAAACTTTGTTTCAAATATTAATTACTTTAAAACACTTTGTTTTTTTTATGTTCAATATATGATAGCTGAGCCAAGTGTGTTCCCAGCGAGGCTGGTCCACCGGTTAGTGGTTGTTTCAACAAGGTAAGGGAGCAGGTTCGGCTGCATTATGGGCATGGGTATGATAAAATCAATTTTCAAACTTTTTGATAAGTTTTTGTAAGCCTCAATAAGTTCAGAATGCAAATGACACAATGAGACACTGTCGTCTGTAGCAATCTCTCATACCGAAACGTCTCTCACTATTACAAGTGAATAATTGTGAAAATAAAAATTCAGGTTTCGTTTCAAATGAAGCCTTTTTTATTCAAAGTAAATGTGTCGTGTGTTGTACGAGTCTGCACATCAAGTCAAATGCAGCTTTTGCCCCTATGAATAACCGGCATCAGCGAGTAGCGCAATCCTTCAATCTACTCGCCCGACACGTCTAATGTTCAAAGACCTTTCAACGAAAGCATTAGCTAGCTATGGTCTCCAAAAGACTACCATGCAGTTGCTTCAGTAGACAAACGAGCCGCCCACGCCTAGTTTATATAAACTAATGAGACTGAAGCCGTCAGCAGCTGTTACAGACGATGAGATCTGCTCGGATGTGATCATTCGCAGCTCATTTCATGTCCACAAAAATAAGGTCATCTACGCATTTCCTCAACTGCGCGGCTCTGAGCTAGCAACGCCTGGTTTTTCTAACTTTTCTTGAATCTGGACGTGTCCGCCGTTTTTTGGTTTTAAAGCCACGAAATATTTTCCAAGCTTTTTCTGTCCTTCACAGATCAGAAGGGAATTTGTAAGATCTCCGTTTTTCTTCAAGTTTTGTATGGATCGCAGTTTTCTATATTAATTTTTTTCGGATGTACATAAGCCTAGCCTACATCTAGTCCAATCTAGTTCACACATGGCTTCCTTCAGACTTCCTACGGCCATCTTTCAATCATTCGTAATTTTCTCTCAATTTACACTTCCTTCTCCAGATTTCAAAAGGCATTCTCTGGGGTTTCCATAGCTTTTCTAGACTTCTCAAGACTTTTCTAAGCCTTACACGAGCTGCTCTAGACTTGATATGGCCTGATCTGACCTTCACAGGACCTGCTCTAAACTTCACAGGACCTACTCTAAACTTCACAGGACCTGCTCTAAACTTCACACGACCTGCTCTAAACTTCACACGACCTGCTCTAAGCCTCACAGTACCTGCTCTAAACTTCACACGGTCTCCTCAAAGCGAGCGTGCAAGGTCGACTCGAGCGCTCTGTGCGGCCATTCGATAGCTTTGCCAATCATTGCGCAGTCTTCTTTTTCGGTTAGCAGCTGCGGCAGTGCGACCTCTGAGTGTCGCCGCCGTTGTCGGGATTGCAGCTCCCAATAGCCGAGCTCTCCAACTCGTGCGAGCGTGTGTGTTTTGGTGTCGGGTTGTCGCCAAATTTTGGAGACCGGAGTTTCCTGTGTCGGCGCTCACTGAGGCTCGAATTAGAATGTGCTGCCCCGCCACACGCACACACGCAAAAACTCTCAAGATAAATCGAGCTGCGATTTCTTCCTGTAAGCGAAGCTAGATTTTCGCGTTATTTCCGGGACGGCTGCTATGAAAGTTGGACAGGGTCCGTTAGCTCGATGGCCTAGAAACGAGTTGCCTTTTTAATTTTGCGTTCAATGGTCAAGCCAAACATAGGGTCTGTTTTTCATGCGGCCAAGTACAAATCGAACCAAAGAATCAAACTGACATAGTGGACACAGGCAATTAATGAATTTCCAATTAAATGCTTTATTGAATTACATTAATTAGCGAGTTGGTGAGGCATTTATGTTGCCTAAGCGAGTTTGGTGCTGAATTGTGAGAACGTTTACCGAAATTCCTCACTTCGTTGACTCGTAAAAAGTAAATTACAGTCTCTCTTGATTCATTGGTGGCAAAGAATAATTAGCGGCCGGGTGTTTAACGTCAGGTTAATCGCTTAACCTTGCATCGGCTAAAAAGATCATACAGTTCCGCTTCATAAGGCTTCTACTTTTTTTCGTGCAAAGCTAAATGCAGTCTTATTGCACTTTCGCTAAATGATGCTGCTGCTAATTTATTGTACGAAGTTAAATCCAATCTTACTTTAAAATTAATTTGATCGCTATAGGGTTAACTACTTCAGCTTCAATGAAAGCACTCAAGCGCATTGCAATCCGAGAAGATCTGTGCAAGTTGTTCGAGGGACGTAAGTCAGAACTGAGAAAATTCATTCGCTTCATTTCGGACACGAACAACCGCAACTATGTATGTAAATAGCGTTTTGCATCTCGTTAATGGGCAATGAATTTCAATGTGTACAATGGCCCTTGAAATGCATGCTTGAAGCTCTGACGCACGCACGCAACAATCATCAATAAATAAACTACTCGGTCAAAAAATTAGTCACTTATTGTTGTTCAAGCTCCATTCGAGGATGACAACTGCTGGGTGCATGGGGATAAATCTGTTATTAATTTGCATTATAGACATTCAGGATATGTCAGGTATTTAGATTGGTCAGATAAATCCCCAGAAAGGAACCCAATAGGGAATTTGTTGGATCACCCATAACGACGAGTTAGACGTCGAGAAGATCGTCCACGTACTGTGATGTCTTTACGAAGTCAGTTGATGCAGAAGTGGTTTAAAATCGACCAAGTGTACATTAGGACGCTTTTAGATTCAATGCCGTGCCGAATTGTACCATATTAATAGCAGGTGACTACTTTTTCGTGCGGGAGCTTACTTTGAATAAATTCAAACATTCTGCATTTTTTGAATTCATAATAAACTATGCACCATTAAGAACGATGGGTTCGCATACAGTCAAAAATCATGCTTAAACAAAAAATGCGGCCGAACGACAGGAAACATTGTTCCTCTTTTTTTTTATTTTTCCCCCAATGCACCTTCTCGAGATGATACTTACAATTTAAACGAATGTCAGTCAACTAGCCAATAGCTTGAGGGTTAACATTTTACTCGGGGGACACTCTTCAGCCGCTGTGGCAGCAGGCGCGTGTGTGAACTCTTTACCGCGAGGCGGACACCGTCCCATGGGATCAGCTGCCGTAAAGCGGCATTCGCAGCAGAACAATATACCATGCGGGCAATTGCAGGCGACGGCTTGCGGGAGAACTTCTCAGACATGCAGCGTCGCTGGCGGTGGTGTGGCCGAGCGAAATGTCCGTGCTGTAGACCGTGATTGTGGTGTAAATGTTTTTACGTCTTATGAAGCAGACGTGTTCGTCAGCATGAATGTGTGCAGCATGGATATGTGCAGTACGGTTGTGTGCAGCATGGATGCGTGTAGCATGGATGTGTGCAACATGGATGCGTGTAGCATGGATGTGTGCAGCATGGATACGTGTAGCATGGATGTGTGCAGCATGAATGCGTGTAGCATGGATGTGGGATGAATTCAGTTGTGCAACATCGCTCAGCAGTAAATTTTAAATAAATACACGTAATTTAGCAGATCTGTTTTAAGCACCGAAAGCCTATAGTTCCAAAAGAATCAAGAAAATAGATGAAAACTCACGAATATTACAAATTTCTTCAGTCAGAGCTTACTCTTCCTTTACTAATCTCTAAATCTGACAAAATTGCTCAAGTTCATTACGGGTTAAAATTCGGAGAACGTTGCTAATCGTGTTTACTAAAACACCCAATATATAAAATGCAACTTTTTGAGGTTCTTGCATCATCATCAGGCGGAAACAATACAGAAGAAATTTCAATCACATACAACAAAATGTTAGAAGTTCTACAGCTAAACTCGAGGCTCTTCATAAAATTGCCCCAGAATGGGACACAAGGCGCAGCGTGCAATGCAGTACATGCTGGCAGCACGACTTGCACTAGCAAAGTGGGCGACCCCGGCAATAGTTTCCCTAATCTACCCTCCTGTTATATTAAATAATTTTAAAGCAAAAAAGCGATTGTGTTCTTATTAACGACAGGTTTGAGCTCATAAATATGCAGAGCCTATGTAATTTGAATGTGTTATGTTTCAGGAACTTTATATAAAATTGAAGCGTTTATGTATGATTCATCCTTAGCGGGTTTTGAACTATGGCAAATACAAAAATGATTTAAAATAGAACCATCATACTTATGATCATTTAATTGTTGTTTGTGAGCCATTCTATTCATGTCAATGCCATTATTATTGAGAAACATACATTCTCTTCCGTTAAATTTACACTGGTATATCAAATTGGCTCTGCTTAAATCGCAGTCTACTGACGATGACTTATTGTTTCTTACAAAGAGGTCACCGATTTCCCTATTTTATAGTCACACACAGCGTTGAGCAAGCTCACTTAGCATGTAGACAATGCTTGTTTAATTTAAAAGCACTCAACTCAACTCAAGCTTGTATTCCTGTATTTATAGATGAATCCATGTATTCAAGGAAACACAGCGGGATCATAAGTGTGTCAGTATCAAAAAATCACACTCATAGACGAGTTTCTACAGAATTTCACGGTAACTCTCGTCGTCCCGGCAAATAGCCTTGAAGTTGAACTCACGTAATGCTGTCACATAAGGTTAAAAATAACTGAAAACTGGGCTTAGAGAAATTTCATCACGACCACTGCAGAGAAATAAAGCAAAATGTCGACGATGCTTTCGCTCATGAACGTTCCCCAGCTTACATGGCTCAGATGAGTGTCATCACTTAAAAGGACGTAAACATAAAGTCAATGTTACAGTCGCTCATGAACACCACGCCGCTCATCAGAGAAAAACACTCGTACTTGTTTTTCCACTCGGAGTACTAATTACTAGTCTCTGAGGGCACAATCAGAGCGCAGTGGCTCATCTTGTCTCAGGCGCATCGCAGGCCCAAAACAGCGCGGCCAATTTACTCTCACTTTGCCACCTGTACGAGTCAAATGAAGACCCAAGTACGTGTGCTACCCTCTAGCTCACCCATGAAGCATCGTGCAGAACAGCGGATGTTGGTTTATTTGTGCTGCATTTATCCAGCATGAAGTCATTTTCTTGAGATTCATTTGTTGCAGTGTCATTAAGCATCGAAGTGTGACACTCGTTGTACATATAACAAGTATCAAACACAACACTTGTAATACATTCATCACGGATCAAATGCTGTGCATTAACACACTTGGATATAGCATGACACACAATGCCACAATACGACAGGGCATAACACACCGAGACCCAGCACTACACACTCGATGCAAAGCACGGCACACTCTAGGCACAACACGGCACACTTGAGGCACAACACGGCGCACTCGA
>VOMN01055043.1:0-22458 GCA_014899125.1 Orchestia grillus
ATTATTCATAGCTCTGATGGCTCTTTTTTGTTGAGTAAAAAGTAGGTTTGTTTTGTTTTTGTTAGTTCCATGCCATGCTTTTATGCCATATTGCAATTGACCTAAAGAGGTCATTGTGTGAATGCGTAAGTTTTAACATCTTCAGCCTATGTCAAAAACTCCCAGTACCCTTCTTTCAAACGTAATTTGCAAAAAAAAAACATATTTTATCGTTTTGCTTCATACATGTTTAAAATAATTAAGTGACTTTTAGGCCACCCTATACAACTGAGGTGTACTCAGGTATTATTGCAAGTAGTTTAGTGGTTGCTGAAAATTTTCGTTTTCTTATCAAATTTAGTTTTCTTTGTGAAACTGACCGGAGACCATATATTTCTTGTGCGAGTGCTACAAGCAGCTCATCAGGTCCCGAAAAAACTGAGCCTCTTTTTACGATTTTAAACTAAGGATCTTTCGATGTGATCGCAATTATTCTATTTGTGAAAAGCTTTCATTTTCATTTATTTGTCAGTGAAACATGTGATAAGGGTAACCTTCTGGCGACGGGTGCTTTTGACAATAGAGTTCGTGTGAAAATGTACTTCATTTTCGTTGTCGAGGCTGGCGGGGATGCTTCTCATAACACGAGTGACCTGGGCTCGTGAAACGTATATTCTCCCCTCTCGAGTTGGGAGTTTCTCTCACGAAAGAATGAAGTGTTGCGCTGCAGGTGACAACTCCTAAATATCAACAGCGTGTAAATCTTCGCAAATTTGTCACTTCAAACGTCAATTGGAACCTGCCAGGTCTCTGTGCTGATCCGACGTGGGGTAAAAAGCGCTGTCAATTTCAGGAGCCTTGCGGTGGAATAATATTCCTTTCCGTATATAAAGTTTCCGGTCACTGAAATATTCCAAGGCAAATGGGTCTCATAATTTCATGTCTCAACAATAACGGACGAACGTATGTACATCCATGTACACTTCCCAGCATTTAGAATTTATATTTGTGGGATGCTAATACTTCCAATCACTGCGTATTATTCCATTAGAAATAACATCAATTAACCATATATCAAGTTTCCCATTTTGCACATTTACCCATTATTTTGTCTGACATACGTTTCATCACCTGCCCCCAGTGTCTACACACGCCTCTGCGAAGCGCTGAAGTGTGACCTAACTCAAGTCTGCAATCTAACAATTAGAGAATTTACTTCGTTTCTTACTTATGATAACTTTCATAAATACTTACTCTTTCTCGATGTAATGAGACGAATTATTATATTACAATCTTCCCGTTGCCATAGTGAACCTTCTATGTTCCATAGCTGTGACTACCTTAGGTACGCCACAATTTTAAAAGTGTGTAACGCTTCTTTCCCTAAATTATTTCTACATGCAAGTGTACGAAAAAGTATGAATTTCCTGAAGTGACTCGTATCATAATAGGAATTATAGCAAGGATTAATTTTTTCACACTCACACTAAGTCGATTGTACATAAGTCACTGCAGTTAAATCAAATATTAGGGCATAACACTTGGATGTATGATATATGTATATATATATTTGGACACGTATCTGCCCCATACCCCACGCCCATCACGTGACTATGATTCTTGTAAATTTGTAGTGCACTAATTACTTATCACTAAATGTTGCTCTGAAAGGTGTTTCAGTTTCATGAACTCGAAGATGTTTGCGTTATGGTAATAAATACAACATTACGTCAACTTCCGGACCGTTACGTCTAAATTGATGTTTTACATAGGCATGTGCACCTCGCTCTTTAATTGGCTTCCACACTTTGAGTGTGAAGCTCTAGTGGCAATGTTAGTTAATGTCGTACAAGAGCTAGTAAATGTAGAGCCGTGAAATTCTTGTAACACGACACCCCTACTCTGAAGTATCGACGACTCATTGTGTTTGAATTTGCCGAAATATCGACTCTTTACGTTTTCATGCAGAACCATTTACGTTTCAGTTCTTTTCTGTTATCTGCTGGAATGTTACCAGTTCTAAGCTGTAGCAATGTTTAGCAATATTTCGCGAGCATCGAGAAACACGGAACTAATGTCATTTTAATACACCATAACTTTGACAACACTGTAGCTTTCAATATAGGTACTTAGTCCCATGTTCAACTCTATGTTTTCGGTTCATAGTCTTTTTTTCAAGTGTAATCTTGGATTTTACCACATAAGACGAAGTATTTCACCTATTTCTACGTTAATTTAAGTTTTTGAGTATGATCATCACATCGCAGAGAGCGATCAGGCTCGGCGCTATAGTATTAGAAATCAAAGTCTGCAGTATCATATAAATCAATTTATATTTCTTCTTGCAACACTTTATTCTTATTAATTAAAAAATGAATTTTAAAAACACGTGTCACTTCCATTGAAATAAGTTATCTTTTCTCTCTTTCAAATGGGGCAAGTTTGTTCAGTAAGTTTGTGAACCTTACACGACACCATGGCACTAATACAGGCCTTGTGAGCACCAGAGGGTACACATACATTGAGATGTTTTGACGAATCACAACTCAAATTCAAATTATCGATGTTAATCTGTGCAATTCTTCAGAAGATGAACTATTTTTTCCAGTTTTAAGCTTGTCTTTTAACTGTTTTTTTTTAGTTCCACTTGGTATGTACAATGAATCCCGCTATGTTTAGTTACTATTTTGCTTAGCGGGCTAATCCCTTCACGCTAAACGATAGGCCAGTGAATTAATTAAGAATCACAACTCTGGCAGTCTCAACGCGTTGTCCACGCTTATTTTTAAGTTCGGGGTGTCACTCATTGAAAAAACAATTAGAACAATGTTTTGTATGTGACTGATTCCGGAAAAAATTATTTCTATTAATTCTATTTTCCCTTTTTTCTTTTTCGCTGCAACTCTATGGCGAGTGCGACTGAGTTTCGTACGCGTTCGCAAGGAGAAAAAATTACATTGAGGATATTGTCGCTTACATTTATTTTACATACTTTCAAGTCCACTGTTAATATTGGATTTATTTCTATTTTTGACAGAGTTTTGCAAGACCAGAACTTACTTTATAACTCGACACAATTGAAGTATGAACGCCTAAAAAGTTCGGAAGGTCGGAAGGTATCGTATGTTCAACTATTTCTGGTAAGTTCAACTATCACACTTGTGTAGAAACCTTTTATTTACAAAAAAATGTGTCGCTAAAATCATGTAGCAACTAATTTCAAAAGCTTAGGAAGACTACGCTATTCAATGCAATAATTATTTCTTAATGCGTGTGCCTGTCAATATGTGTCACTACGTTCTTTTAGATTGTTCATATCTCAACACAGTATGCTGCTGCGTCTCACAGCAGTCTTGATGATGCTCTCTGTGGAACTACTACGCAGTGATGGAAAATGTTAGTCGCCTAAACTATGAATTTAAACTGCTAGAGAGAAATGTTGATGTTACGAAGTTATTTAGTTATTTTCAGGTTTTACTCACATCTGGAATTTGATTACTGATATTTTGCGCGATGATGCTTAGTATAAATGTGTACATATACCTATACTCGCGTACATACGTATGCACACACACACATATATACGTTATATCTGAGATGCAAAATGACTAAGTGCATTTTCTTTGAAATATTTTAGTGACTGGAGGTTTTATATACAAAGGGACATTATTCCACATCAAGGTTTCTGAGAACGACAAAACTTTTTGCCTCTTATCGGAAGAGCTGTAGCTGACTGAAATTCTATTTTTGTTATTTGTTATTCTATTTTTGTTATTTGTGTTATTCTATTTCTGAAATTTTGTTATTTGTCAGCAGAGCTATGTGGAAAAATTTTTACAAATTTTTCATTGCTTTCAGTTAGTTATACACAGGAGAAAACATATCGGGTTTTATGAATGAGAAACCTATGCTGTATAGGGGTGCAACTCAGTTTCTCTAGGAGATGAGTTTCGTGATAACATTTCTCGAAATTAAATTTACAAACAATCATAGCTGCAACTTTCATGGGTTACTGTAATTCATTTTGAAGACATTTAGGTTTGTTCCTCCACACCAAAAACAGTAGTCGAAGTGCGATAACGCTAGAGATTGAATGACTAATGGTCTAGCTTTTTCATATTGCCCCTTTTTTCGCGTGAAGAAAGAACGTTGCGGTTCCAATTTTTAATTTTTCAAGATGGGATTTCAAGGTCAAGTTTTGGTCGACCCATACGCCTGGGTTGTTTACTTTATCAACCCCTTTAAACACTTCATTTCCTAGAGTTAGAGCACGTTTCAGTAGCTTCTTTATTGCATCTATGGAGCCGGAAACATTGCATTGCATTTTGCATGCGTTCAGCTTGGGGCCATTTTCGTAATTTCATAATTTAAATTTGTCAAAAGACTTTCGGCGATTGCATTGTTTCTTGTAGTCTGAGCTGAGTTTTTGTTACTGCGATTTGCGCGTCGTCTGCATACATTGAGGTTCTTGTGTTTGGTGGAATTGATGGAAAATCATTTATATAGATAAGAAACAGAGTAGACCGAGGATAGATCCTTGAGGGACCCCAAAATCATTACTTAGAAAGGATGACATTGTCTTTACTAAAAAGAGTGCATTTGAACGCCAACGATATTCGTCCGTGTTACACGGACACATCAACGATATATGAATATCACTTGCGTCATTGACCGAATAAAACATATATGAACATGAACCTTGCTAGCTATTACATATATGAAGCCTTACTAGCTAATGCAACCCTGGCATTGCAAATTTCAAGAATCTCATGTCGGATGGTTTCTCTTCTGAAAGCGTTATAGAACTGTTTGCGGAAGCAATTGGTCTTGCTTTGTAACCTTATTTTCAATGCTACTGCCTCACAAAAGTTAAAATTGAGAGCAGAGAAACCTCTTAAAAACCAATATCAAATAATCAAGTGGCCAAACTCCGGGCTGCAAGACCCGCCGCTCTCGTCCCCAGCGGTCGCTAAAGAACCGACGCGGAAGAACTTACCTCGAGAATCTCGGTCTTCGGTCTTACTGCTGTCGGTGGCGGAAGTTTCAAGTACCAGCGTCCGAACTTTCTGAGTAGTATTAGAACTGAAGCGCGTAATGCCATTGGGTGTCATTTATTGTTTCAGAAAGCTTGAAATTGTACCTCGAAGTGCGTCTAAACTTGAAATCAGCTTTAGGCTGAGCTAACGCACTTTCTATGACTTTACGTAAAACTATCAAACTTGTTGCTTAAAATCATGCCTTATTTTCGTAGTAGTATCTTGAATTCAACACTTGGCAGCAAGTGACAGCCACTGTTGTTTTAAGTAAACTTCGTCTCTTGCGTTTCATGCGACACATTACGTTCGTCAGTTCATTGTGCCCGCAAAGTAACTCAAGCAAGCCAAAGTGTCCTGCGATGATCGTCAGACTGCAAAATGTAAGTTGGCTTCTCCAATTTTAGGCTTGTTTAAATGCAACTGAAATACGCCGTTGGTGTCTTTGCATGTGCAAGGGGTTATAGTCTTACGAATCATGTAAATTTGTTGCTAATTTTCTGAATTTTGCTCTTGCTAATATCAACTAGTAGAAGCGCCAAGCGAAAATTGGCGGGAAAAACGATGTTAAATTTTTAAGATGTTCTCATACATACGGTAACTCCGACACGAAATAATGTTATTTTCAGGATCACTAATACGGACTACCTTATCTGACAGTCTCGCTATTAGTTCAGGAATACGGACCCCAGAATTTTCTCCTATCTAATTCCCTGAGAGATTGGCAGACGGACCAACCAACCAACCAACCAAGCAACATCTGTGTATTTTTGTACCTATGGGCAATTGCGCTTTCGGTCATTTCCTGTCGTATTCATTAGCTGTATTTGTCTTTAAATTTTAATTTATTTTTCGATGATTTACAGTTCTCATTGAGAATTTTATCCTAGGTCATTTTGATGCAGCAATGTATGATTCATCTGCATTGTGCGAGATTTTTTTTTCAGACGTATTTATCCCTCAAACATAATATTTTTCTCACTGATCGGTACATTGAAAGGAAAGTGCAACTGACAGAAGAGCTTTGAAGACGATCACTGCATGTCCCTCAGCAGAAGATGCTAATTTTATCTCAAGACAAGGCCACCCGTAACCCATTGAGACTGGGATACTATTCTGAAATCCCATTTGAGACTGTAATGATCCTTTTTCAGTTCCTAACAAATATTCTAAGCCGAAGAAAATAAATAATTAATCCCCATTAGTTTCAATGAACCGTAATCGTGACACGATGGAAAACCCCTTGTTTAATTACTGGGCGGATAAGTTTTGAATTTCTGCCTTATTTTATTATGTTCAAACAAACAAGATGATCAGAGATTTCCTCTCTCTTGCTCAATAGAAAGTTTGCTGTGCGTATAATAATAACGTAGCTGAAATGATAAAGTCCAAATGTTCTTAAGCACATCATTGGCTTTCGTATGTACATTATACATTTAGGCTCCGCGTGTGAGGTGCGCCCCGCAGCAGTTGCATAGTTACAGTCGAAATGCATTGTGTACCTGATGCTAATAATTTGGATCATGAAGTAGGATTGTTCTGGGACGCCATTAATAGCTCACAAAAGTGTCTGAAAACCCAACAAGTTCACCGAACTGTCCAGAGAAATCATGAATTCAGCACGAGCTCAAACAGCTAGGTCTAGTTTTTCGACTGAGCTTCGATAATTATTTTTAATTTTGCCCGCACAAGTTTTATGTCAATTTCTTTTACTGATTTATCGACAAGGCGGCAAAAGAGTTAGACTGGGACTAATTTTTATTTGTATGCCGGTTCTCTCAGAGGCGGTAGCAGCTACATAACCTATTTTTTGTGACCAGCATAATTGAACAATGGTTTGGCCGAAAAATGTGTTCGCTGCGATGACACCTTTTATTTCTTTCGTCATTAAACATTAACAACAAATTGTCTTTCGTAGAACATATCGATTTTGTCTGTGACGGCCTGAGTAGAGCTCGTGGTGTGGTACATTCTTTGCTTAATGTCCTACCTGTTCATTCACGGAAAATTTTTTTTATGCCTGTCATATTCTAAATTGGCTACATCAATTTAATCTGGGGAGGTGTCGCTGCAACTAAGGTTAAAAAAGTGGAAGTAATTCTTAACAAGACTTTGCGATCCATGCTGAGGGTGAAGTTTGATGCTAAGCACATTGGCACGAGGAACGATGATGACCGGTACAACAGACGAGAATTCTCATACTTGGTGACATTTACAGACATCACTTATTGAAGTTCATGCATAGAGCCTTATTTTATGACATGAGGTTAGTTGATCGAATACTGTTTCCTCTGCTCTGAAGTCCTCAGTATCGAACTCGAACTAATTGCTTTAATTTACCTCCTGTTAGAATGGAAATTGAAAAAAATGATGTATTTTTCCAGTGTGTCCAATTTTTTAATCATTTACCATCATATTTCAAAGATCCATTGTTTGATACCACGTTGAAAAAATGTAGAGATTATACATGTAGCAGATATTAACATTTCAATGTTATTGCGGAGAACATTATGAGGATGGACTCGTTTTTTACTGCTGCCATAGAAGTTTCACTTTAAACTTATTGGCACCACATTAGGATTTTAGCTGATCTCTTTTTATGTACATGTTCAATTATGTAAGCCCTTCTGTGATAAAAATAAAGGCGTTGAGATGTAAAGGAACTTATCGGAATTTTATTCAACGCATGTAACGAATGAACATGCATCTCTTAACTTTCTGGCATAGAAGGTGACAACGCCAAAGCTACATCAAATTTGCTGATCTGCGCAGCAATTGGGAAAGAAGTTTAATTATTATCGGAGGCTGGTGCAGTTGGAGGATATTAGCGTGAACGGAGGGACGTGCTGTGTGGCGCCGGTGCTGGAGTTGGTGTCGTTAGGGAAGCTCTTAGGAGGCTCATGCCGCTACGTGCCTGGCACCTCAACGGCTGCAGCCTGATGAGTGCCAGCCCGACACTCGGAGCGCTGGCTCTCCTCCGCGTCCTGCTTCCGCTGCCTCATCTGCTCACCTCAACGGCGCGTCTGAATTTTTGTAGCTGAGGCTGTCTCCGCGAACTGTAGTTGACGCTGTTTCTGTAAGCTGTAGCCGAGGTTGTTTCCGTGAACTGTAGTCGAGACTTTCCGTAAACTGTAGCCGAGACTGCTTTTCGTGAACTGTAGCTAAAGCTGTTTCCGTGAGCTGTAGCCGAGACTGTTTTTCGTGAACTGTAGCCGAGACTGTTTCCGTGAACTGTAGTTAAGGCTGTTTCCGTGAACTGTCGCTGGCGCTGTCTCCTTAAACTGTTGCTGGAAGGATCTCACTGTAGCTGAGAGTGTCTCCGTGAACTGTCACTGCAAGTGAGTAAGTCAACTTTTGTCGAAATAGCCTTCGTGAGTTTGAACTAAATGTCTTTCCCGGAAGTTGAAAGCGTTTCACTGAACCCCTGTTGAACGAGGCTTCCAGAACACCCATCCATGAGTTCCTGTCGGTGGCCTCCACTACAAAACAGTGAACCAAGTAACGCTCCAAGTACTTTACTGGATCGATGTGCACAGACTTTCTCGAACCGCAGCTGGGAAGTTCCAATTGCATTCGTAAGTGCAACTTCCTAAAGCCGAGCTGAGAACATTTTTCGCACTTCCTGTGGGACACTTAACACTTGTCGTTAAGATAGGTTTGGTTTTCCCTATAATATACCAATGTACGTATGGAGAACTGTTTAATCCATTGATCGAACTCATTCGTACCAATTTTAGAAGATTTTGCATAAAGATTTGGTTCTTAGGCACGTTTACGAAGTACGATGACTGTCAATTTTCGCTAACTTCTTTCTAGTGTGTTCCCCACACTCTTTTTTGACCTTAGTTTTTTATTGTTGTTGCAATTTATATTCGTTGTGTGTGAATTGTGACGCACGTACTCGTAAAATACTCAACTCGGCTGTTTTTGCGTCATTTTCATACTCGGCTGGGGTCCGGCACTGACAGCGAGGAGTGAGACATTCTGCGTTAGCGCTTTTTCGACGCCAATCAGTGCAATCATTTCCCAATTCCGACTTGTGTTCTATTGTAATAACTGGGATAACGTATGCCTACGTGACAGTCAACCCCCACGTTCCCTAAGCCTGAACTATGCTCTGAAAATTTTACCTAAGTTCATGCACCCAATAATATTCCCGGGGAGACCACTTGTCGTCTTTTCTTGATTATTTTTCAGAATATTATTTACTGACCCTCGGGGTTGAAGGTGCGCTGGAGTGTCAGGGCGGCACTGCACACAAAGCTCAGCCGACCACAAGTTTCATTTCGAAAATTGGTTTCCAATATTGCAAAATTCAACCACCGCCGGGAGACAAAAACCTATTGTCTACATTCTTTTTTCTCTTCTGCTACTACCCTTTGTTTCGTTTTATTTTCTGAATTATTTATGTTTGCATAAATGTAAACAATTGAGATCTTAATTTCTTTTTCTTATTCTTCCTATCTATGGACCTCTTTTCCGGACGTGCTGTGATAAAATTTTTATTTCAGCGTTCATTACCTACGGCGTTTTTATACCTATGGTGGACCACCTATGACCTATTGGGTGACTGTTGATAAGTTTTATTTACATCTTGTTTCCAACCCTCCATATAGTTTAAAAAAATATAGAGAAAAAGAGGTGAAAAAGTAATCAAAGCTTGTGTGAAAACTTAACTTTGACTTCCTCAGGTAACATGTCGCAAACGTCTCAGCCGGTAAAACAGCACCCAAACGTACAGACAGCATTTCAGACATTAAGTAGTGTATAGGTAGTCTCTGTTCAGGAAAAGATGAGCACATCCATCCACGTGAACATACGTTCGGGAGCTCACCGCTCCTTTGATTAGATTTACGCTCCACACGCCCGACCGCCGCGCGCGGTGCAGGGGCCAGCCGGTTGACTTCGTCAGTTGTTAGATTACTACGTGTGCGCTACAGGGTGGAACTCGTGCGTAATTATCCACATGTATGAAATAGCACATTCATTGTGACTGTGCACGTTAGCCAATACATTCAATTATGTTTCTCGAAGATTAATCGTCAATTTTGACAATGCGGTTTCTAGAGTTTTGATTCAGAGCCTACACACATGATTGATATGATTCGCAAATGATGGTTCATAGTTCATTGTTGTAGCAGCACCCACATCTTGAAACTTCCTTGCCCATTTCACTTCATTTCCAGTTAAAATCATGACCATATTAGAAGGACAGTGTTTCGTGTCTTCAACAATTAATGATATTTGTTTCGTGAAATTAGTTAATGAGATCAATCAACTTTATTTCACTAGTAGTGGAATCAAATTAATAACAAATACATCCCCTGAAAAGACAATCGCTTTTAAGCCCATTGGGACAAGATGGGTAAAAAAACAAATTTTGCAGAACATCCATTCCAACTGAAAATATAGTAAATCTATCGAAATTGTTAAGTGAAATAGCAATTGATTCCGCACTAATGAAAGGTGAAAATTGGCATCTACCCAAAAGAGAACTTCTTCGAAGTTCATTTGTAACTCTTTGTTCTGCGTTGTGTTCGAGTTTAATTACTGGGATGTAACATATTTGGTGACAGTATAATGTATTTTACTGATATCAAACGAAAACCGGTAATTGATTTGCTATGTATGAAAGGCTTTCTATCTTACCTCGGAGAAAATATAGTTCGCGTAAAATTTATCTCGATGTAGAAGTCGGAGTTTGTTGTAGTGGCTATTATGTTTACAACGTCAGTTACATGTAACCCATGGGCTGTGTCTGCTCGGAAAACGTGTCCCTCTTGATGACTCTCACAGTCAACTTCGTCATTACAGTCAACTGATGGCTTCACATGACTGTGTCAACTGTGACGACTTAGTGTGACTGGGCCAACTGTGATGATATCGCATGGCTGTGTCAAATGTGATGAGTTCACATGACTGTATCAATTGTGCTGACATCGTTTGTGTCAACTGTGATAATATCGTTTGACTGTGTCAACTGTGATGATATAATTTGACGGTGTCAACTAAAGTGATATCGTTTGATTGTGTCGACTGTGATGGCTTTACATGACTGTGTCAACCGAAATGACTTTACGTGGCCGAGTATATTGAAATGACTTCACATGGCTGTGTCAACTCAAATGACTTCACGTGGCTGTGTCAACTCTACTGACTTCACGTGGCTGTGTCAACTCAAATGACTTCACATGACAGTGTCAATTAAAATGACTTCACATGACTGTGTTAATGACTTCGGTTAAATTTGAGAGCAGGAGCAGTTTGTGAGGAATCTACCCAACAGTTTGAGTCTGCCTGTTCTGGTAATTTGGCGCTATATCAACGATAAAGTTTTCTGCATTGATTCCACATCGAACTCTGTCTCGCAAAATATCGTTGGATTCATATCGCATATCAAAATATTTGAGCATTTCTTCTTACGTAGGTTTTCTTCGAGTGATGAAAGTGCGATTTTCTTTCCAAAACTTGCCTGCTTCTTCACTTCACTAGATGCGTGATCGAACTCTATGAATTAGAGGTCTTCCTTTCCAAAATCTCAAAGCCAAAGCTGTCAATTCGGACAGTTATCACTCGTCTCAAAACGAGTGATGATTTCTTCATCACGAAGCTATTGCTCGTTAGAAAACGAGTGACATGTTCACGTTTCTGAAATAAGCCTCGAGCGGCAATTTTTCCCTCAAAAAACTCGTTTCAGAACGAGTCACTCAATTGATGTCACAAGTTTTATCGCCTGGAACTTCCTCTCTAAAATATACGTAGCTCTGTACCGACCGCTCTACGACTCTAAAGTATACGTAGCTCCGTACCGACCGCTCTACGACTCTAAAGTATACGTAACTCCGNTACGTAACTCCGTACCGACCGCTCTACGACTCTAAAATAAGCCTGGGTGACCGCTGTAAGGTGCCAGGGTCAGCAGGTTCCCTACGTGGCGAGGGCCAGCTGTGGGGGCCGGGACAGGCAACACGGGGACGGTCAGTTCAGTCTGTCACGAGCCCGTGGCTGCTCAGCACGTGCTGTGTCACCTGCACCGACCTCTGCCGTGATCGTTTTCTGCTTCTCCAGTTTGTCTGTTGCTTGCGAAAACGTAGAATTTCCCGTGTTATAGCGGGAATTTCCCACGCATTATGTTATGACCCCATGATGTGGTCAGCGCGAGAATATCTAAATGTCACTCATTTTACCGTCCTATGCGCAAAACAACGTGTGCAATGAAGCACAAGTTTTGCGAAAATATAATTGTAATGTCTTTGCTGAGAGATTTAGCCTGGGAGAGCAATTAGAGAGATGGTTTAAACTTCCATTTCCGTACCGAAGAACCACTGCGGATGCTAAGGAACTGTAAATTATGGCATATCAAATCTCACTTTCTCCAACTACTGGGACCATTTTATGATGTTTCCTGCTCCCCTCAGGATTTGCTACTGGCTTAAAATATGTACGAGTACTCCTCGTTGCATGAGCACTGCTGACTAATTTTATCTTTGGGAAACAGCCTGAGACGGAAAATTTTTGCCAACTGATTCTGATACGAACTTACTCAAGTTCCGTACTTACTGATTTACGATTTACATACTTACTGATGTGCACTTAAGATACTCACTTACTGATCTGCACTTAAGATATTCACTTACTGATTTGCACTTAAGATATTCACTTACTGATTTGCACTTAAGATACTCACTGTACTTACGAAGTTACTGTAAGCCCAGTTTTTATTCAAAAGGTACGTGATATGCATTTTGATTCCATAATCTTGAGTTGCCGGCGTGTAGGAAGTAGGTAGTTGTGGTCCCACACTGGCGCGATATCAAAAGAGCAGCGCTTCAGCTCGCGATCTATTGCGTCCACTGGCCACTATTGCATTGAAAATACTTCTTATTTTTCGATAGTTGCTGGTAGATTTCATTTTCGGGTCACGTTTTTGTTCTCTGTATGGAACATTTTCTATCGTCTTTTGCGTTCATATAGAAGTGCGATAGGTGCCGCTATTTCTCACAAGAATGTGAAGGAAATCGAGCTCAGGAGATGTGTGACAAGTCCCGTGACGCACGAGAAATCCTTAAGCTTTTCTCTCCCTATGAATAGAGTTGGAATTTTGCATGATTCAATTGCAAGATAAAATGATTGAGCTCTAGATTGATGAAGGTATACTATAGAAATGATCCTTTGGAGTATGGTCATGAAAAAAATGACTAACTACGTGTACTCTTTTTTGATTATTTGTTTTGTTGTCCGCTAACGTGTGTGCGATTCAGCAAATTCAAGAGGCCTAATTTATTATAAAGCCTTCGAATGCTAAAGATTAGTATTGTTTTATCATTCTTTGTTGAATTTCGTACTACCAATATATAACCTATTATCTCGCATAATACTGATCTTGCAATTTAGGAACCTAAATCTGTAAATTTAATAATTCCCATCACGAACCAGATTCGTATTATCGCACCTGTTAGCGGAATTTACCGAGTTTCTCCTTAAAAAATAGCTCGAGTGCCGAATTCTTGCCGCGACGTTTTTCTCAAAAATCTTGCAAAGCTGCTGCCCTCGTTTCCGTGCTGCCGACGCCGGCCGAGCCACGCCCTCGCTGAACCAACGGCTGGCCGCCGAAGTTCCGCTCGTCCCGTTCGCATTCAAATATTTGCCATGAACTTGAGGACGGTGGCAGCTCTGTCACTAACAAGTTTTTTTTTGCGAGCGATTGCCTTTCAGAACTTCTCAACGAGATTGCTTTCTTTTCCCTCATTCTTATTCGGAAAGAAGTATCCAGTGTTCAGTTCGTTACTCAAGTCACGAGGTCGTCACTCTCGCTTCAATAATGAAAGGAATAAGATTGGACCGACGGGACGAAGCTGCATGCCAACTCTGACTTTCTCCAACTTGGAACAATCATAAGGAATGTGTGCTTCAGAGGCCGATCCAACTATTATTATGGACAACACTAATGCAAGTAACCTCATAGCAAAATTAGGAAACTATATAAGGTGCGGGCGTTACCTGTTTCATTTGGTAAAATTCATTTTGACATTAACATCATCCTTTTTAAAGTTGACTTCAATGATGACAACCGTGACAAATTTGAGCATTGTTTCTGACGTTTGGAATGAAATATTGTTAAAATTTACTTCACATATGATACTACTCTATCTTTTTCTCCTATCAAAATCAATGAAAAGGCAAGTAGCTGATGAATTTGAATATGACCAGGCACTATGATGTTCATTTATACTTTAGGTTTGAATTTAAGAGTTCAGAACGAATTATTCCAAAATACGTACGGAAATTCGAGTTTGTCACAGTGAAAATTGCTTAAATACTCATCTAATACACCGCAGAATCATCAACGTTCGTGTCAGAAGTCCATAGCGTGTGGAAGGTGTTGCGAGACAATTTTCGTTTTACCTTCCTTCTTATTCATTTTCCCTATTACGGAAAAGGAAGCTGAACGATTCGGTGATCGACCAAGTTTACAAGTTTTTCAAAATTAGGTTTTAATATTCAAAATTGTTTGTTGTCTTTGAGATTTTCCTGTTGGTGTACATTTTTACATTTTTTCGCAATTTTCTTGTCGTCCAAGATTTCTATTATGTAAATGCTCTGGCGATGCATCATAGCGTCACAATGAAGTGGTAAGAGCAAAGACTTGCTTATGGTTTTACCTACTCAGTCATTGGAAACGAGTACTATTCACTTCATGCTTGAACATTGATTCGGAACTTTTTGATAGAAGTATTTGATCAAATTTCCGTGTCCTTTTTGCAAGTTTTCTCTAGGAATGAAATCGACAAAAACTTTTGGGGCTCATCACATGAAATAATAATAACTAATTATGAGCTGCTGGAATGCATGTTCAAAAAGTTTGAATATCCTTTCTCTTCCGTTGTCTGTTGCCGGTAGTGTAGCTTTGAAGTCATAAATACACGATACCGCGGGCGGCTAACATATTGCATTTTGGATTGTTTTTCAAAAACTTCATACAGACAACAATTGTGTGGCACAGCCAATCGGGCAATTTCAACATTTTGTTCAAAATGAGCATGGCTTAGGCCATGAGCACTGTTTGAACAAATTTCTTTTACAGAAAATGTCTCCGCGCAGGGGGTATGTTTTCCAGCCTTGTTTTGAGAACTGTTGCATAGAATTTCAAACTATACGACATTGAATTCGTGGCTACATTTGTGCGAGGCGACTAAGGCTGGATGGTCGTACCTGATCCTAGGGATTGAGACCTTCATTACAGGCCCAATGGAAGGTTTTGCCGCCCTCAACCGTTCAAACTTTGACACAAACTTCAGATTGCCGACAGCCTCGAACAGAAAAGAAAGAAAAGGATCTCTTAGCCCAAGAGATTTACTCGAAGCTTCCTTGTTTGAGTAGGTTTGAAGCTTGACCTCAGCCCCACAGTGTATTTGAGACGAGCTTGGTGCTTCATGCTCCCTCTCGAGATTTCAACTGTTGAAAAACAGTCCTTCATTGCGTGTAAATTTATGTAAAGAATGAATTAGATAAAATATATTTTCGATAACGACTATTGTTGGTATCGCAAGGAACTTTTCAAAAACTCTTATGTAGTTGCTGTCTTAATATCATTTATTTTAATAGGTCCTGCTAGATCGGAGTAACTGTCCATTTCATCTCTAATAAATAACATGTATACATACTTTGGGAAGAAAATCAGATTCTGTACAATTAGTGTCTCAACAATAATTGAAGTAGTTACTGCGCATGTGAGCTGAAGGGATGCTAAGCGTTCGCTTTTTATGATGAGTTTTTGGCAAAGAAAATGGTTCCCTATTAGCCTGTTTTGTGATAGATTGTCAGTACTGATAAATGAAACTACTAAACCGTTGCAAAGCTATGTACGCTGAGACTAAAACTTGGACCAGTGGGCATAGACATGTATTTTTCGCTCACTCTGAACCCTTCTGTTATACAACAATTTAAGATTCATAACTTGAGCATTTTCAGCTATTTTTGGATATAAATTGTTCTTGAACACCATGTTTTCAGCTATACAATAGCCTGTTCCTACGAGGAGCTTTCAGAACAGGCCAATAATATCAGCATCTGCAGAAGAAGCCGTTCATTCGTGTCCTCGTTGTATAGGAGACTGCGGCTGCAAACCCTTAACGCGTCCAGCGATCCGCTCTCGCTTTGAAAAACAGTTTTGTCCGAGACTTTCAAAACCGGAACTCGTTTTATTGAAGGTGTTGCCATTTCCATCACTTCTTGCGCCAGTAATTTCAGCCTAATGGCGGACCCCTGGCGATAGAGCGTTTCCCGTCTACTGCGATGCTTTGCAAACTGTTCCAGGTCGCAGCTAGTCGAGTTTTCCTTTGAAAAAACGAGTGGCTTTCTTCAGGTGCTTTGTGTGAAATCTCCCAGTAAATAGTGGTGAGCGCCTAAAAAGGTATTGTGTAGAGATTGAGCTACAAATCTGACCTCAGACTAGGATGCACAAAATCAAAATTGAAGAACGCAAACTTAAAGCTTTTTAATTTCATACTGCAGATGTGTAGTAGGTCTGAACAAAAAACTACGTGAAAAAGCTCTCCGACTCCTGGAGTCAGCTTGACGTTAGTGAATCTATACTACGAAATTATGAGGTATACGATATTTCCTTCTGAAGGCTTAAAGTCTGTTTAAATTTCAGTTCCATTGCTTTTCAGGGGTTAGAACATGATTTAGTTGCTTTAATCACTACTCCAAGATCAGATAAGTTTTGCAATTTGAATGCTGATAGCCTCCAATCCCTCGGCTTTGTTGTTTAAGCACGATCACAACGACGTCAGCAAGGTTACTGGAGATTTCAGGCTGTAATAATTATGTGTATTACAAAAGTATAAATTCTCCGGTTAGCTTGTATTATAATTCTTTTATGGCTCGGGCTCCTTAACCCCAATCCTCCAGACACTTGATATTTTTTCTCAAGTTACTGGCACAGTGAGAATTCAGGTTGGGCTAAGGCACAATTCGAGCTGAATGAAGTAACTCTCTCAAGGAGGTTGATTACAATTTTTTACTATTTAATAAAGGTTTGAGATGGAGGTACCAGATTGATTTAATTTTGATTCATGATTTCATTATGAGCATGGACATCAAACTCAATACGATCATCTATACTTGGAATCATAAGTGCTGGAACCTTGACGTAGTCCATGGTGAGGTTATTCTTCGTGAACAATTTAACATTTACAAGAACCTCGACTAGACATGCTTTTGTGCGTGTCCTGACGCCGTTGTGGTAATCGTCGAGCAGTGTTCTTCTTCTTGAATGGTCGAGTTACACGGGACTCTGGAGCTTGCGCCAGGGAGGCATTCAGTTTAAGCAGATATCCTCAGAGTGCGGAAGTTGGCAATACGATGGCCGTTTCTGAATATTCTCGGGTTAATGCTCCCCTGAGCGCATCTGACGCCTCCCAGTATTGGCAGCTTCTTCAGATGTCGTCCCCAGGCATGATCTCAATACCGTTCTTCGCAGAGCTTTGTGCCGAGAGAAATTTCCATGGAATCTACGAAGTGTAGTTTCGTTTTCCCTTGCTCTTTCTCGGTAGTTTTAACTGGGCAGAGGACTGCTACAGGAACCCTTCCATTGTGCTCGTAACTGGAGCTGGAATGGAAGCAATATTATTCCAACTGGTCGCTTCATTTTCCTTGGGTTCTATTCAATGCGTTGCTGATCAAACGTTCATTAGGCTTTGCAAAAATCATCTACACATTCTTCTCTTTCTTCAGTGTTCACTAAAGGAAATGAGTAGTTAATTGATTCCTACGAACTTGAGGGACCATTTCGTTTTGCTCCAAAATACGTTTTTCCTCCAAATACGTTTTTGTTCCGTGGTACGTTTTTGCTCCATAAGACGTTTTTGTTCCATAATTCGTTTTTGCTTCATAATACGTTTTTGCTCCATAATATGTTTTTGTTCCATAATACGTTTCTGTTCCATAATACATTTTTGCTCCATGACACGTTTTTGCTCCGAAATACATTTTTGCTCCATAATACGTTTTTGCTCTAAAATTCGTTTTTGCTCCAAGCCTACTATTTCAATACGAACGTTGAAATATGTTTCATCTCTCTAGGATAAAATTCGAAGGACTTGAACTGATATCTTCTCAGTTAATTCAAACCGCTAATGTTTTTGGCTAATTGAGTGTATTCTAATGCCGTTGCTACCTGGAAATGTTCTTATTTTCTTGCATTTACGGCGCATATCAATATCATAAATTGTGGTCATAAATTTTGACTTCTAGCTATTTTCTAACAGTAAATCTTTCTAGCCTTTTAGCTTTGACTTTTTTGTCACATCGTCAAAATGAGTTTGATTTATTGTTCCTGGTAGCCATCTAATTTTTATCTGTTAAGATGAGAGAAGATCTTTGCTAAGTGTTCCCACACAACTCTAAAGAAAAAGAACCTTTGATTTATAAATTTATTTATATCATTCAAGTTAGTTATTTTCTTCTAGTAACTTTGTTTCATCCGAATTGAATAATATCCTTCACATCAAATTCATTGCAGTAGAAAATATGTCATGAGTATTCAAATGAATTTGTAAGCAGTACGAATAATCTCAAAATCATTGCGATAGAGCGAAAACATTTTTTTCGATTCATGATGACGAAGTAGTTGTAATAACTCTTGTATTTTTATGATCCATGGTTAACGAGCACTAATGTTTTCGCAAAGCTCTGTAACTTACGACAGCTAAAATAACGCAACTCTGACCGCTTTTTCAGCGACGAGGAGCTAAAGCTAATGCTTGTGCGTAAAAATAAAGATTAAACAATGTTTTATCGTGCTTTGTAACGAAGCGCATGTGAAATTAGTTCTCTTAACATTGCTTGTCGTGAAGTAGAGTAAAGCTGGAAGAGGTGCTCCCATCAGTTCTTTCAGGTGACACAAATGCCAACATGTTGAATTTGTGAACTGAATTGAAGGACCTGACTTATGTGCCACCACCCTTTTAAATTTTTAGACTAATAATGCGTATGCAGGGTACAGAATCATGATCAATGTGAACTTGTAAAGTTTGTATTGAATAGTTAATTTTTGTCATTCGAAAAGGCGTCATCAGGGCTGCGATCACATGTGCTGGAAACACCCAACGCCCACTCTGTACCAAGTTGGATATAGACCGATTCATCTCGAGCCGCAAAGATTTTGGTCAATTTAGGTATTGCTTCTTATTAAAGTAATTTACGTGTCATCGGGCTAATAATAAATTCACCTTCAAATATCTGGAAACAGATGTGAGGCGCAAGGTACCTGCCACGGTTAACCCATTCTACGTTTCCGATTCAAACATTCATTCAAAAAGGCGAATAGCAAGCAATGAAGAAATAGTTTTCAGCGAGAAATATATTTGAGCAAGAATAGGTCAAAGTACTTGAATTTGAAGCACTGGAGCGCTGCAGTCACTCGGCTGAGGCGACAGTCATATCGATGATAACATGGTGGGCGAGAAGTGCTCATTCGTGCACGTCGTTCTACTTCACTGGGTCCGCCGTCGAGTTGCCTTCTTCTGACGCGGCCAAAGTCTCTCTGATTAAATTCCTGCTAAATGAAGCTCGCCGCCCATCCGAGCTCTGATTAAATGATGCGTCGTAGCCGACTGATGTCCGGTACTTAGCGCTCGCTGGGCCTTCTTTACATTTGCATGGCACGAAAATTATGCGTGCGAAGCAAGCTAATTTTCAACGTTCAGTGCTCTCAAACTTTTGATCGCGCCGCTCTCTAAACTCTGCAAACGATCTTTCAAGTGAAATTACGGCACGTATATTCGGCAAATACGAGGTATGCTCAAGTACATATTCCCTTCTAATAAGTTATATCGATTGCCCTACTGGGCATGCGTGTAGAAGTGTTTTAGACTGGGAAGCAGCTCTTGTTTGTCTCGTTAAAGTTAGGTTTTGATTACTTCACTTCGCCTGTGCACTTTAGGGTGACATTAATTTTCCAAAGATGTGACCCCTTTGATTTAGTCAGAAAAAGATTTTCATTCGTAAAAATTGATTACCCATCTTACATCTATGAGATTGGGTTGAAATACTTCAGGTTCAGGGCTTTAATCCGTACACTTCTTTCAAATATTTTATCCGGTTTTCGTAGATCGATGAATATTGTTATACATTCGTGAATAGTTTGTGTTGTTTTAAAGGGCTTCATTGACGTTGTGGAACATTTACGTCTGCACATTTAAAACGAGACACTGTTTTGATTCGGTATGACTTCTTGATACTGTTGAACAAACATTTAATTTCAAGCCTAACGCATTTTTCTGTTAATTTTTTGACTGTTGCAGAGTGCTCAATTAGTTCAGTGAGTCGTACAGTTTGATTTTCAGATAATGTTCAGTGTTCACCTTTGCAGTGAAGTGTTGTTATCGTGTTAGATGTAGGAGGCTTTCGTTATAGTGGGTTCCACATCTGGACTTGTTGAAAAACGATCTAGGACATTTGCATAAATTTTACCCTTCGGTTCTGTATTGAATAATTTTTACTGTGACCGATGATAATTAGCTGTGCGAAGTCTTATCCGTGTTTTAAGTTGTTTTTTAATTTGGGACGGAAATTAGGAATTGATATTCTCTAGAAGCTAATTCTTGTACATGTATACACTGATTGCCAACGAGTACATGAGATAAGTTTACCGTCCATCGTACACTAAATAATTCAGTGAAAACGTTTAACCATATACGCGAAATTTAAGGTAACTTAAGATTTTGTGCGTTTAAGGCGTTCCTATTGCATTTTTTAAGAAGGAAAAATTCATTCAGTGATTTTGGTAGAAGCTGCTTTTTGCATTCGGCTTCGGAGATCGCGCGTCCCATGCCGTAACTGTGGTGTTGAACAGCAGCCGAGCGAGTGTATTTGGCTACCTCATGCGCACGTAATCAGCGCGTATTGGCTGTGCAAGTGAAACGGTGACCTTCAGAAGTGGATCGGCGGCCACCGGAACACGGAGGCCAATGGTGGCCAACGACGTACCTCCCTCCTGGACGCGTCCTCCCAACCAGGGCGGCCAAGGTCAAACCCAAACTTCTGCCCACCGCCATATACCCTTCTCTCCTCCGAGGTGAGCTAACTTAATAATTCGCACCTGGTCTCGTCTCATTGTCCAGTCTTTACATTTCCGCCCCCCCCCCGTTGATAATCAACTGTCTGACGACGGCATCTACGCTTAGGCGGTCAAAAAGAAAGGAATTACAGGTTCCTGCGGCAGAGAAGGTAGACTGCGGAAGCTTCCGTTTTCTGTCTTTTATTGAGCGCGGGAGTGACCCGCTGGGTTGTAGCTTTTAAAACTTTTCTTGTGGTGAGATCCACTCGAGAGTTATTTTGTCCCTAGATAAACAGCATTCTCGCCGGAAACGTATCAATCTTTGATTTTAAGGGGTGTATGAATTGTTATTTAGTTGAACTAAGGCTGGAGCATGGAATTAAAATTGATGGGTGACCGTCAGCAACTGTGCGCGTGCGACTGAAGGAAAACTGACTGGATTAATACTGCTGGTCCGAGAGAGCAAGTGGGGCTTCGAACTAAAGGATTTCAGGGCTTTTACTTCCATGTTGGAGTTAAAACTATACTTGTGCGTTAATTAGTCACGCGAGTTTGAGGACAGGCCAAATGAAGCAACACTCAACACGTCCCCGCGTGTCGGGCCACTGGGGTACCAACGAAGAGGTCCATGCCGCTGTCGGGTAATGGTTTGCTTTTACACTCGACTCTCGTATTTTGATTGCTTTTATAAAATCATCAATTTGAATAATTAACATAACTAAGCCCGTTATTCCGAAGAAAGAGAAAAAGTGAACAAGAAGGAAGCACATGTAACTTCAAAACACGAAGAGTCCGAATTCAAACCTAACCTGACTCAGGAATAACCTAACAATGGAACAGCCTAAAGTAGGGAACGTGACAAGTAGATCGTATAAGCATACGTACAGTGTAAATTCATAACTATTCTATACTTAAAAGTATTACTACACGGTAACTGCGATGGATACGAACACACATTATACTCTCACTGACTTTACACAGGCCGTAGTTTGACATAGCTTATTCCTGCTGCATTATTGGGAGAGTGAATGACACTTGACTTGAGCACTGTCTTTGTGTAGAGTGAAGAGATTTCCAGTTCTCACTGCCTGAGCTCGTCGTTCAGGTCTGCAACTCTCAGCAGATAACGCTATAAGAAAATTCTTTTGTCCTACGGTAAAACCTTTTAAATTTCCCTTCACTGAGCACATTTTAGTATTTTTCCTCTGCATAGTGCGACGTACATATGTACATGAAACGAACTCGTATGGGATCGTCCTCTTCAGCTAACAGTATCTGCTGAGCAATGGTGGCTCTGTCATGGATGTACAAATGATGTTCGGAAATGACCGCAACCCTGTAAATCCTAAATAAATATTTTATTTTTAAAGTAATAATTAAAAA